>JASSUY010007005.1:0-11028 GCA_032466535.1 Forpus xanthops | reverse complement strand
GAGAGGACAGTGACCACACATGTGAGAGAGGACAGTGACCACACATCTGAGAGAGGACAGTGACCACACATGTGAGAGAGGACAGTGACCACACATGTGAGAGATGACAGTGACCACACATGTGAGAGAGGACAGTGACCACACGTGTGAGAGGACAGTGACCACACATGTGAGACAGGACAGTGACCACACATGTGAGACAGGACAGTGACCACACATGTGAGACAGGACAGTGACCACACATGTGAGAGGACAGTGACCACACATGTGAGAGGACAGTGACCACACATGTGAGAGAGGACAGTGATCACACGTCACAGAGGACAGCCAGAATGACTGCAGAAATAGTAAAGCCCAAGTGCCTTTGATGAGAAGTGTAATACAGCTCAGTGTCTATGTAAATGAAACTAAAGGGCAGAACAGTAGAAGCCCATTTCCTAATTTATCACAACTATCAAGGGAATCTCCCCCAGATTTGACCTACCAGAAGCAGGAAAAAACAAAGTTTGGATGAAGAGGGAAAAACTCATTTCAGAGGCACCTTACAGAATAGCTTCCATCACACACAACCACTGGAGCTGTTTGATTATAGCACCAGAGTCCTCAGTTCCCTGCATCTGAAATCTATGGGATCAGTGCTCCAACAAATAATCAGACTGCAGAAAGAAAACCAACAGAGTTGGTTTTTATGTGCAGATTTTAAATCTTAAAACACCGTGGTTCTAACTGAAAAAGAACACTTACATGAGAGAAAGAGCACAATGTGCTCCCGTTACCTCAAAGCAGCAGGTAACGAGCACTCCTGCATGTTTCATGAACAGTAAACTCATCCCAAAATGAGGAAATAAATAATAATCCTATCTGGATTACTGTTCTGAGAGGAAATGGTTTAGGGTGAATTAGTACATTGAAAAACATGAAGCAACTCCAACCTCCTGAGCTGAAACAATAAATACAGAAAGGGGTGGTTTAATGTTCCACACATGAAACTGAAAACGGCTTGGTAACATCAGTCTAAATCCTTGCAGCATCTGCTCAGACCTGTATCTTGCCAAGCTGAATAAACAGAATTCCAGGCTGTCCATGGAGCAGCATTTTCCAATAAGCTGTAAAGAATTATGTCCATGAAAGGACCCCGACAGTAGGTGAGGTAACACCAAAGAGCTCCTTCATATGGTGCCACCCTCCCGACCGTTCGGGATTCCTGTCCAGGCTGATGGATGAGCTGCAGGGATGTTCTGTGTGAGCATTCACTCTGCAAGCCAAAACATCTGAAAGGGTTCCAATGTCTGAAATATTCATGAGCCATCATTCAAAGGAAGAGAACGGGTGGCAAGGGAGCAAGCTGCAGGGATTTGGACTGGCAAAGCGTTGTCTGCAACACACACTGTTTGATTCATTCTCACCTTTCAGATGTGTTAGCTTGAGAAGGGAGCTGGTTTGTGGGTTTATGGGAGGAACAAGTCAGGGAGCAAACTGGAATCAAGCCCTACATCTGGTTCAGGCAGATTTCACCCAAGAGGTGATGACATGAAAGGGACACTACCACTGGTCAGCTCCCCTTTCCTGCGCCCTCTCCATCAAACACATCACCAGAACAGCAGTGCCAGCACAAACCCTACAGCAACCCTGGACAACTCCTCCAGCACGTCTGTTCCCTTCTCCCAATACAGCAATGAGCATGTTCAAACCATAAACACCGCAGAAACATCCGCCTGCTTTAATAACCAGCCAGCGAGAGCTGTTATCACCACATCCATGTGAAGGATGGATGAAAAAGGCCTGGAAACCACCTATGACACATCTATCCTCCTCATTGACTGTAAACGTAAGTTAGAAAGTCACTAAAGATTCAGTCCAAGAACAAAATAAGCTTGTAGCAACCATTAAGATTTATTCACACTATTATCCATCTCTGACAAGCAAAGTAACCCCTGCGGTACTTCGACAATGTAAAGATTCCAAATAAAACACCTACTATCACTCTCATCACTCCAAGGAAGCAGTCTGCCACCTCACACAGCTCTTCCTTCAAACTCCCCTTCGTTCCTCGTGTTATGTGGCCAGGAGATGAGCCTACAGCCCTACAGATGCATGAGAATGGCCCCCCCACCATGTCAAGCCTTCCCTAGGAGATCCTGTTTCCAATGCCAGTATTCACTAACCCTCAACACAGGTTTCCCCAGTGCCTTTTGGATGCTTTTAAACAGAGAAGGTAACTTGTTTCCCTAAAGGAAGTGACAAGATAAGCAAGCCCCTCATTATGTGGCACCTAAAATGAGTGTACAGTGATCTCCAGCCTGGAGACAGCTGACCTCGGAAAGCTCCAAATTAAGCCTGCAGCACCTATAGCACAGTTGTACCTCCTTATGAACTACACCCATTAGTGCAACCCCTTTATTTGACCTTTATAAGGGAACTTTAAGAAGTTTGGCAACACTGAACCAAGTCAGACCACCACGCACACCCCAGTTTTAGTTCTATACACCAAGATAAGTAATCATCACTGCCTTGAATAGCCAACCCTGTACCTAAAACATAGGAAAAACAGAGAACAAAAAGCATAAGGCAGTGCTTACACCTCGGGTTAACTGCAGATATAAAGAGCCCAAGATGCCGAGTCAGTGTTATCTATGTGCTGACTGACACTAAACCCCAAGGACCAGCATCCTCAGCCACCACTGCCTCCTGACAAGCTGCCCCATTGCTGTGCAGCCCATGACCAACCCAACTTTCACATCAGCTGCAATTCCTGGAAACTCAACTATCTTAAAACTGAACTCCCTGCACTGAGTGGAGATGTGGCTGTTACACAGGGAAGGGAATGCTCATCAGCCCCTATAGTAGCCTCTTCTGCCATGACTGTTCTGATAAGCCACCACTGTCAGCCGTTTGACTAACAGCAGCTGACCATTTGGGGATGATGCTATTTTTAAGCCCTGTGATGCTGTTCCTAATGAAATCATTACAGACTTGCCTTGCACTTCCCTGCAACTCTTGCTCATTGCCACCCAATTCTCACTGTAAATCTTTGGGAAAGGGCTATGGAATCTTCATGATCTATTAAAGTAACTGCACTATTCATGCAGAAATTAATAAAGCGCTTCTGGTTCTTTGGAGAAAAGAAATTATCCTATGTTCATCCTTTGGGAGAGTCAGATGAACAGTCAGAACCAAAACACGCGTTAAACCCGAACCACTGCTTTCTTTGGTGAAGAAATTAACTTAACGACCTGAATACAAAACCTGGGGATTATTGTGGACCACCTCCAAGCATGACATAGGAAAATGAGATTACCCACAACGGGCAGAAGCCTGGCATCTCCTGTCTGCTGTCCCTGCTGCACCAGGGGCAATGCCTTTAACAAAGCGATCCAGTTGAAACAAACCTCAAACAGCACCAAACTGACTAAAATTTGCTGGGTAACAGCTTGACACATCCTTGCACTATTCTAGCAGGAAACTGCAAGCACGTAATTAACTACATAGTACTAAGGGTTTCTTTTACAGAGGTTGAAACTTGCTCATGGACCTGAAACACACACTGTGTAGGGGAACAGTTCTCTCCCAACACAGATACTACATTTGTTAACAGTACTGTGGGTGCTTTGGCTCCAGCCCAACAGACTCAATTCCAACCCTTCCCCTCCACCCAATAGCAAAGCATCTATAAAAATCACGGCAAGGAACTGCAAACCTTGTCACTGGGGCTTTAGAAGTCCAAGTAATTTTTTCAGCTCAGCATGTAAGAGTTCATCAAATAAACCTCTGAACACACATCCCTTCTACAGGACATAAAGAACCCTGCTTATGGCATTTTATAACCTAATTTCCTGAGGTAATACCATAGAATCCAGCCTGGTTTGTGTTGGGAGGGACCTTAAAGCTCCCCCCAGTTCCAACCCCTGCCATGGGCAGGGACACCTTCCATAGAGCAGCTTGCTCCAAGCCCTGTGTCCAACCTGGCCTTGAGGACTGCAGGGATGGGGCAGCCACAGCTTCTCTGGGCACCCTGTGCCAGCGCTTCAGCACCCTCACGGGGAAGAGATTCTGCCCAAGAGCTCATCTCAATCTCCCCTCTGGCAGTTAAAGCCATTCCCTTGTCCTGTCCCTACCTGCCCTTGTAAGAAGTCCCTCTCCAGCTTTCTTGTTGATGAACAACGCTGGGCAGATTAGCAGAGGAGCAATGATGAGCTGCTCACCCTGAGCACTGCTCCTGGTCCAGGCACCAGGTCTTCAGGTGGCTGGGCTGAGGCTGAGCCCCACCAGGGGCACAAGTGAATGCCATATCAAGGTGCCAACCCAACAGCAGTCACCTAGGAGCTCCCCAACTCTGATAAAATCAGGAATCCAGCTAAAACACCAACTGCCTCCAACGTAAGCAGCAATGCCACCGAAGAACGTGTCAATGGACAAAGAAATGGCTCCAATCCTCAAAACTGAGAGCTGCAGCTTTGAACCTTCATCCCCTTGCTAACAGCATATTCAAGAGCCCTAGGCAAGGGAAAACATTACTTTAGACTGAAAATGGCATTGGAGTTTTCATTTTAGAGCACTCAGAGAGCAAAGGTTTTGAGGAAGGCTTGCACCCCGTTGCTTCTGGTTCCAATGCAAGCAACATGCAACCCCATTGCTAGAAGACCCCCTGTGACTGAATCCAACATCCCTTGGGAGACGGTATCCAAGCTCTCCAGATGTAGAGTAGAACTTCCTCCTTTGGGACATTTTGCCTTATCTCATTGAGCTCCAGTACAGAGTGTCTCACTGGGGCAGTGAATGCATCACCCTGAAAGGCTACAGAAATAAACTTCTGCTTGCTTTGATTTTATTTTTAGACAAAACCACGTAAAACCCGATTTCCTTTATTTAAAAAAGCAGCTCTCCCAAGCACAGACCATCAAGTCCCAGCCAAAGCAGTAATGGGTGACCAGAGCCAAAAACTCTGAGGCTGGTCCAGTAGCACTGACTGATCTCATTAGCTCTTCTCATGAAAACACACAGCTATGACTTCACTCCTGGATTACACTCCTATATTTAGTTTATACCTAATATGGACATTCAGTGTACAGAACCAAGTCATTTCCTTTCCTCGTGCAAAGTTCCTTGCCCTTTGTCTAGCCAACAATACAAGGAATAGGTCTGACCTCTCGGAGAACCTGCACACAAAGACATCTGTAGTTAATAGGGGTTTAGCTTATGTCTTTCACCCCAGCATAAACAAACACAGCATTCAGAGCCCTAAAAATCATTGTGCCACAAATGCACATTTGACCCAAAATACAAAAAAAAAACAAACTCCAAACAAGGTAAAAAAAAAACACCTTATCTGTTTTAGGAAAAGACTATCCTAAACAAAGGATTTTAAGCTCCTGAAGCCAAAGCTCCATTTCCTATCAGAGCAACATAAGGATGTGGGGTTGGGACATTTTAGCTGTTAAAACATTCGCAATCTCTTAATACAACAAACGAGCACAGAGCGAGCACCTGAAATGAGGAACATGCTAACAAACCCAACAGATTTCACCGGGATAAGAATTGGTTGTGAGTTATTTACAGAGAGCTGTGAAGATAAAAACCATAACAGATGGAAGTGATTTTCCCATGGGCAGTCAGCCTGCGGCCCAAGCACCCTCCTGAAGTTTGCTGTCTCGTGTCAAATGCTGAAGCTCCACATCCCCACTGGCAAAGCCACCTCGCTCTCTCCCACCCTGTCAAGGTTTTTACACAACTGCACAGCGCAGGGGACTATCAGCTACAGGGTGAAAGAACATCCAAAAACCCAAGGGAGACAATGAATCAACCGATGCCATGTACAGTTATCTAGGCACAGAAGCAGCTCCTGGAGATTTCTAGATGGTATGTCCAGCCCAGCCAGCACTTGGAACTGATGTAGGACTGTTACAAAAGCATGGGAGCCGTGTGTCAGTCAATCACAGCAAATGTCTCATTTAAAAGAGAATCTGCATATACTTGTACTGGGGAGAAAACAAGCACTCAGAGCTCCTTCTGTCCCTTTTAACCAATGTACACCTTTAAAAATCAAACTTGCAGCCTCAGAGTACAAAAGTCACTTTCCAAAGTACATGGCTTACTATTTAGCTAGAATTCCACACAATTCCCAAACACCGTTTTGCAAGAGGACACGGCCATCAGCAATCCACAAGCTCAGCTCCAGAACCAACTTCTCAGCTCACCCTGTTCACATTATAAGATACAGTCATACTTCTCAAATGAAGAACTCTCTTGCCTCACTGTTTCCTTCCACAAGATTAGGTCAGGATAAGCAGTGAAAGACTAGACAGTGACTCTGAGTCACTGCAGGCTCTCAGGGTAATGATTACCAACTTCTTAGGAAGCCAACAGTGTCATGGTGCTGCCCACTGGAAGAGTACCAGACCCTCCCACCCACTTCTGAACAGTGAAATGGAATTTACATCAATATTCCCTATGTCTACACGTTACTTCCCAACCTTCAGCTATCTTTCTGTACAGACAACACCCCTCTTTTAGGAGTCTCATTCCCTTCAAATTGCTCCATGAGAACTTTGGTGGTGTGTTCTGGGAATTCCTTACTGCATGCACACAATCACAGTCTGACACACTGCATCAGGACAAGACTCAGAGTGCTCAGATCCTCCATCTCCATTTACCCCTGACTCTGGGCAGGTTCTGGCCCCTGGAGTTCATCCCATCATATATGCTCCACACATCACCTTCTCTTTCCCCTTCAGCCCTTCAGTGCACAGCCAGATGCATTTCCCAACTGTGAATACTGGGCCAGACATAATTCAGCTGCAAAGGAAACCCCCAGTTCTCATGACAGCCTGAGCTACGTGTTAAACCTTGGATAAGAGAGATGCCAGCAGATAAGACCATGACTGTTCAGGTGCATTCAGAGGCAATTTCTGACTGAAGGAAAAGCTAACCCATCTGTGTAATCCCTTTGAAAATGATTGCCAGCAGTTTTCCAAGGAGCTGACTTTCCAATGGGTTGCAAAAGATTTAACATTTACACTTGAGGCCGTCCCTGTCCTTTTAAACTGTGTCGCACCAAGTGCACCAGTTTCTGTACTGGCAATCAGATTCAAATCAAAAAGCCAAGGGTGTTCCTGGCTACGAGAACTTTCCCAAGCAGAATTTAAAGGAATACAGTTTGCTGGCCAAAGGAGGAAAAGGCCTGGTTTAAACAGCTGATATAACGAGATGGCTACGCCTCAGTTTATAAAGGGATCCTTTACAACGCTCCAGTGTTTGCTCACAAGAACTAAGCCACCCATGGAAGTTTGCTGTCTCTACCAAACACCCATCAAAAGCAGACTGAGCTACTCCTCAGGTGCTGGGGTTATTACAGCAAACCTTGTGAAGGATGACCTGGTACCTCAGGAGGAGACTGATGTAATAGGATTATGGAGTGATAAGCCTGCCCCTGGCAAGGCTGCTCTGAGAGGAATGCTGCGTGTCTCGATTCCTGTTATTCCCTCGTATCGATGCTACTTTTTATTTTACAGCTATAACGTAGATGGAAAAAAGAAGACAAATGAGGACATGGGATGGTTTATAATAAACCAACCTACAGCACCTACACTGCTCCAGAGCAATGTATGAAAACAGAGTCAACCATGAAACAACAGCAGACCCGAAAGCGTGTGATTCAGACCACTCACACTCCTCTCACCCAGCCCTGAGCTGATCCCCAGCCTGCTATTGGAGATGAGGAGCACACATCCTGCATCTCCTGACACAGGCTCCAACCCTGAACTGAACAAAACGGGCCTAGCGCCCAGACCACAACAACTCACCTGCCAAATTTCTGTTTAATTCAGAGACAAAAGGGCAGCCTCTTCTGTATGATCCCTGGGAACGTTCAGAGCAGGGGATTTGTTAAATGGGAAGTCACAGGGGGTTTCTACTGACAGCACCGTTCACAGGGAAACAGAAGTGGACACTATCTGATTTTCAAAACAGGTGACCAATTCCACAATGACATCTTACTGGAAGCTGCCAGAAATCCAAGGTCTAATTGATCTGCAAGTACACCCATGTTACACAGTTGGAGTGAACAGCTTCCTCAGTGGGTACCAACATCTCCCATAGCCAGTTTCATACCATTTGTGGATTTCTTGTTTGCTGGGTTTTTTTCCTTAACTTGTTGATGTCTGTGTCTTCACCATGCTGCCACAAGAACAAAACCCTGACAGTCCTTTAAAACCAAGGGCTGAGCTTCAAGCAGCTTCCATCCTCATCTCCTTTGTACACTGTCCTGAAGAACCTGCACAAGCAGTTTCCTAAGCTCTGCCCTGCGGTTTCCACAGGCGAGTGGTTCCATTTGGCCAAGTCTGTCCACCACACCTTTTATCCACAGTAAAATCCACGCACACTCAACTAAATTGCAGTTCTTACAAGTGGCTGAAGTGTATTCAGATCACAGCACTCAGGTTTCCATGTGCACACTCACAACAGCAGCGTCTTCACTCTAAAATGCCACTAGGGCACATAAAAACATCCCTGTGAGACAATGGAAGCGAGCTCCCTCATTAATAAAACATGTGAGCCCAGGAGGAATCCAAACGAAGAAGGATCCATCACCGGTTCCTCTGCAGCTCCCAGAGGAAAGGCTTGAAAAACATTCACAGTTAGCTCAAGAGACCACAGGCAGCCCACCAGCACAGGAATGAGACAGCTGCTGAAGCTGCTCATGATAGGACACCAAGAAACAGATCGTCCACCTCTATTTCAGCATTGCAATGCATTTTGTTACCCAAGTACCCAAACTCTGCATGTATGTTATCACAGACTATGACAATCATACCCACAGCAAGATACACTGCGCTCTTGACTAACTCAGAGCAATTTGCTTGTGACAAACAGCCTTATGCACTTATTCACAGCTGAAACCCAACTACGTGCGCACTCCTCCCCACGCTGTGCCCACCCTACGCTGTCACTGATCACAGTTTGACAAGATTCAAACCCCACATTTTGGGCACGAAGCCAAACAGTTTCTCCTGCTTCACAGGTTTGTTTCTCAAGCTTTAATCCGTCCCTTTGTTTCATCTCGCTCTGGCTGCTACAATCCTTTGTACACAGGTCATGCAGTCACCACCCTTCAGCCACAGGCACTTGGCAGAGGTTTCTTTTTTGGTCGAGAAGCCTTTCCACTACCTCCACGTGAAGAGCTTTGCTGACTAACAGTGCACAGGCAGAACCCAGACCCCACGTGCCCTTTGGGAAGTGATCAGTTACATGGCAAAATACTCTCACATTGACTCAGAAACTTCAATGTTTTCTAGGTAAAAATCCTACAACTGAAAAGCAGACACTGACTGCCCATTTAAACGGGAGGGAATCACTAAGCTGAAATCCGCTGCTCTTCTAGGCAGCCACTGTTAGTTCTATTGAATAACCATAGATGTTCTGCAGTTTTCTGAAGCGACCATCTGAAGGAGGCAGGCAGCAAACAAGACCTTGACAAACCCCTGCTCTGATAACATTTAACAGCTCCAATAAAGTGTGGGACAGGCAGCAACACCCAGATGAAACTATTCTGGTCTCTCTGCTGGGTGGGAGTGCTCTTCCTCTGCAGGATTTTACAGGGAAATGACCTTTACCTGAAGATCATGAAGGCAGACAAGAATAACTGCTTCTTTAACCTGAACTCTAGCCTGAAGACAGACAGCACACAGCTTGCAGCAGTCACTCCTAACACTGGGAAAAGGCTTCCTGGAGGGAGATACTGTAACACTGATAATTCGAAATACATCCTCCTTAAATCCTTGCCAGTAAAGAAGTTTTAATTGAGACAGACAGAAAAAAAAACCCTTTCATATCCTCTTACATCTTTGTTGGTTCAATACCGATTTAAGTCAGAACCAACACATCTTTCCCACAACAAATGTTACACCTTTTTCCATGCATAAAACATCCTCATTAAGCAGACCCACAAAGCTCCTTCCCCATGCCCTCCAATCCTCCTGCCATCAATCAGCGGTCTAATTTGTTTAAAAAGGAGGAAAATTGGCCAACAAACTTCAGGACAGATAAAGAGAAGCTGGCAAACTAAAGATGTACTGCTATAAATAACTCAAAGTGATCTGTAACTCCCCGTGCCAGGGAGTTCTAACCTCGACACTAAGAACCTAAACATTCGCAGTCAAATCAGGTCTGGAATCCTCCACTGTAACACTTTTCCTGTTACTGCCTCTCAATGGTCTGAAATGGGGAAAACGTCACTGTTTTCAGAGTACTATTTAAGACATAAAATCTGTATTTAATGACTTATTTTCAAGGCTCCACCTAATCTTCTGGAGGTTTTCACATTTATCACGGTACGCTAAGCGATGTCCAAGATCCCAGATGAAGATTTCCCATGACTTTCTCATTGAAAAAGAAAGAAACTTCATCTGAAGAAGCAAAATACTTCCTTTCTAGAGGCTCTCTTCGAAGTAAGCTGAAGCACAGAAAGCAGAGGCTGACACCACTGGCTCTCCACACTTCAGATATGAGGTAAAAGTGAGATGGTCCATCACTAGAGCCCCGGAGGATGCAAAATATTGCATCATACCGCGGTACGCGAATGTAAATCATGTGGAGATGGCAAATGCCATCTGCGGTATCTGTGCCAGACCCGGGCAGCACAACGCATCCTCATCCTCCCCGCCTTGGAGAAGCCCCGGTGATGCCTTTACCCGCTGGGTCCCACACGCGAGCAGCGCCCGGCGGGGCTGGGGCAGCAGCACCGCGCGGTTCCGCTCCGGACACACGCGCGGGGCTGAGGCGCTCCGCGCCCGCCCCGCTCGGCTCTGGGGAAGAACGTTCCAGCAGGAGCCGGCGGTGACCTCCCCGCGGGCCGGGCCCGGGGCTCACACACGGCCCAGGCCCCGGTGCTGCGCCGGTCCGTGCCGGCCCCTCCCCGCCCAAAGGCCCTTTTGTGCGCGGCGGTCCCTCAGCGCTGTGGGGCGTCACCCGGGGCCGGGCCCGGCACCGCCCGGAGCAGAGCTCAGCGGGGGACGAACGGAGCCACCGCGGAGC
>JASSUY010007004.1:0-14212 GCA_032466535.1 Forpus xanthops | reverse complement strand
TGTTTAAGTTTGAACCCATTACCCCTTGTCCTCTCACTACAGTCCCTCATGAAGAGTCCCTCCCCAGCATCCCTACAAGGCTCCCTTCAGATACTGGAAGGCTGCTCTGAGGTCTCCATGCAGCCTTCTCTTCTCCAGGCTGAACAGGCCCAGCTTTCTCATCCTCTCTTCATATGGGAGGTGCTCCAGTGCCTTGATCATCCCCGTGGCCTCCTCTAGACTTGTTCCAACTGTTCCGTGTTCTTTTTATGTTGAAGATACCAAAACTGTGCACAGTGCTCCAAGTGAGGTCTCACAAGAGCAGAGTAGAGGGGCAGGATAAAATACAGATGGCCTTTAAAGGGCCTTGTGTGGTCACATCTACATCAACCACCTGCAGTTTTGACATCATTTCTCATCCCATATGACCACAATTTATTCTCCACAGCTGGTTTTAGATGCCTTTTGAGTGTGTCTAACAGCAGATGTTTCCCTCTTGCAGCAGCACATTTGGTCTTCTATTACAAATCATGCCCAGCCAACCTTCTATTAAGTCTGTAGACATCTATCCATCTCTTCATTTTGCAACCTAAGAATTAAACCAGTAGCTGGCTACTCCTTTGACTTTTGTGTGTCCTTCGCGGTGCCAGCTCTATACCATCTGCTAACAGTGCCAACATCCCTGCAGTACTTTTTTCCTCACAGAGATATGAGGCTGGATTTTGCATCCACTTATTAAATGGTCTAAGTGGATGGCCTGTGAAATGGTGTCAGATGTTCTTTACGTAATCTCATCATGTATTGCTGGAATGCAGCAAGCTTCTTGCCAATGTTGGAAGGGAGTTGGTGGAAAAGTGAAGTTCTCTGCTGCAGGAAAAAAGCCGATTGATACATTATTTGTGGATGAAACATCAACTGACTTTGAATTTCTTCTGTCAACTTTCAGTTTAATCTTTCCCATGCAAGTGATTTTTCTATCTCTTCTTGCATATAGACATATTCCACAATTTTCCGCTTCATGGTTGCCTTCCTCTCTGGGTAATATCAGCATTGAGTTATCTCATAAACACTTTTTATTTCTATTTCTTCATGTTTGCCTTCATCACATAATGCTTCGTCCCAGCCACGCGGTTGTTTTCTGCGTACAATACCACCCCAAGTTTAAGGCTTGCATCACCACCTTATGTGTCTGATATAATCCCTTTATTACTCATCTCCAGATGATTTACTGTTTCCTGGTTAACCTGAAGTAGGCAGCAAGACTATGAAGCTACTGGAAAATGACACTGGAGGTCTCTGAACTCCATACAGTACCCTAAGCAGCTTTATAGGCTGGGGGAAAAGGCAGTGATTACCTGTTCTTGTGGGGTCATCCTAGTCAGACCTGAGGCTGCTTTGGGCATGTCTGTGCTCTTTCATCACTAGTGGTCCTCCTTCACTGCACAGTTGTGTTACTACAACCACCAAAAAGAAAAGCTCCAATTTTGATTTTAAACTACTTGGGAAAAACCTTGTATTTCTTTCTGGCCAATACAGTATTAAGCAGTTTGTTCTTATCAAGCAGTTATAATATCTTATTAATTTATTTTTCTCATGTTTTAAATCTTTAAGCAACAAAGTAAAGCAAAACTGATTGTGTTCAGGGCTAGTGATATGTGGGATTAACATGTTCTGCAGTAGCAGGAAAATAACTGATCCTATATTCCTAACTTAGAAATATATGTCTTTAAGCGTACAAATATGTATTAATTTTTAGTCTCTTTTCATCCTTGGGCAGCACATTTAATTAGGGTGAAGCATTGGGAAGCTCTTTTAGAGCTGTAGGAATTTATTGACTTGCTGGTGGAGAAGTACTGTCTATTGATAAAGCAGTTGCTAGTAGATCTATTCCTTCATTGATTATCTTTTATACTTAGTTATCAGTGTAACATAAGGATTCTAAGCATGCAGACATGTCTAAAAGCCAAATACTGCACATCCATTTTGTGTCAGTAGCAAAGGAAGCCACTAATCTGTCAGTAACCCCTTTTAAAGCTGTCTTGTGTGGTAGCTTTTAATATCTAACTTTTCAGTATTTTATCATTTTTAGGTCTGTTCAGTACAGCTCTGAAGGCAGGGAGATCTTGTTTGAGATCTTTGAGAAAGTGATAAATTCATCATGTAGCAACACTACAGGTTCAAGATCCTGCTTGTCTTCCTAATTCTACACTTGCAAGCATGAATAAAAAGCTTAAGACAGTAAAACCTGTCCAATTAAAGTTGATTTTATTAAACTGAGGAGGCTGAGTGGAGACTCAACCATACACAACGCACCTTAAAATTGCTCTTTTCCATACTTTATTCATTTTCTTGGAACAGATGTGCCCAGGCAACATTGTGTGCTTATACCCACAACTCTACTTTTTGTCGTTCGGTTTATCAGGCAATTTTGGCAGCATTTATAGGGTTCTTGTGAGCTCCCATTGTTTCTGTAAGCTGAATTGTCAATATTAAGCTTCAGCCTCTTCTGTGCCAGAATAACAAAGGAAATGGTGTCATCAAAGGAGATGAAAGCTCAGTTTCAGTACACAGCCTTTCAGAATACAATGGCCAAAGTGTGGGTCTCTGAATGTAATGGCTGTCTGAAGTGGTGCCTCGCAGGCTCACTGTTGCAGGCAGGCTGAGATTTGCCACATTAGATGGTTGCTGTCCAACTTTCCAGCCTCAACAGCCTGATGGATGTTACCTTTTGATGGCGTGGGTATCTGATGTACTCATACCTTTCCACAGGTTTTAAGTCTGCTTGTTGAATACAAATGACTTCAGTTTGAGCAGAAATTTGCAGTAATTGAGAATCTGACATATCTCCTTTGTGTTGGCAGTGTTGTTGGTTGGAGTATCAGTAGCAGTTTCTGATACCAGTTTCTAAAAGGCAAGATCATGAAATTTCCTGACCAGTTCAGTTTATATCACTACATAGTACTTGAACATGTGCTGTGGCTGCTTTACTGGGTATATCATATAAGGCTGAGAAAGAAACAAAGCTAACTGTTGAAGACATTGGATGCAGTGTTCAAATTGTCACATCTGTTTACTTGTTTCTGTTTATTACTAATAACTGTTCCTGTAATTGTAGGCATGAGTTGCTAGAGGAAGCCAGAAGACAGGGTTTGCCTTTTGCGCAGTGGGATGGGCCTACTGTGGTAGTGTGGTTGGAGGTAAGTGGCCCCTCCAAAAGTAATAAATACACAATTAAAAACCTCCATGTACACACTCCTAAGGAATGTGAGGTTTTGGAGCCAGGAATGTTTTCCAGATCCTGCTGACTTCCTTTATTTATGTTCCAGCTGTGGGTTGGGATGCCAGCCTGGTACGTGGCTGCTTGCCGAGCAAATGTGAAAAGTGGTGCTATCATGTCAGCCTTGTCTGATACAGAAATACAGCGTGAAATTGGAATTAGTAACCCTCTGCACAGACTGAAGCTGAGGCTGGCCATTCAAGAAATCATGTCACTAACGAGTCCGTCTGCTCCTCCCACCTCAAGGACGGTAAGGAATGTAATCTAGCTTTACACATGTCTTAAAACCATGGAGTTTCCAAGAATTCTACTGAAAGCATGTAACTGAAAGGATTTGAACTTCAAATAAGCATTTCAGGAAACATTAAATTGTAGAGGAACACATTATTTACATTTAGGATGTTTACTTTTCATGGATATCAAAGGAATAACTGCATTTTCTTAAGGGAAAGAGGAATTTATATCAATGTAAGTATGTGCACATTATTTATATCAATGTAAGAGTGCACATTATGTGCCTCATCTTTTGGCCTCAGAAGAATTTATAATATAGATGAAACACACATATGCATACAGAAATTAGTAAGCTATTTGGAAGCTCTTTTAATCCATGAATAACAAGGCCATTAAGTCCAAATAACAATTCAGGCCACATGAAGTAGGAGTCCACCTATCTTTCTATGCTATAGTAAATTTAGACAATGTGAATTTCCTGTCAATCTAAAGTTACTTCTCTGATCCCTGCGATAGCGTACTGGACTATAAATGTGTTTTCAGATTAGAGCACAGTCGCGTGTTTGCCCATTAATTGCATCAGTGTAAGATATTTATCACCTTCAGTGTTGTTAATATCTTTGAAGAAAAGTGATCCATGTTAATAGGCTCTTGTTCCATGCCATTGCTTTCAATAGATATACCTTTACATAAGACTTTAGAAACCATTGCTTTTACCCATGCCTGCTCCTTCGTGTACCGATTGCTTATATGTTCTGCAACCTCTCCTCTTTGTTACTGCTTTCCTTTCACTGGATGGGATTGATTCCCTGTGGGGTCATATTAGACCACGGGAAATGTCTGGGTAACACATGAAGAAATGGAAAATCTTACAGCCACCCAACAAACGGTTAGTTTATGGTGTTGCCACTTCTTTTCTTTAGAGTGCTTTTCCCACTTTTTGATCACTTGAATCAAGTGCCGCCTTCTTCTTTCTTTCTCTACTGAATGCATTAAACTTCTGAGTCAGTGCTTCTTCTAATGACTAACCTTGTAACTTGCATCTTGATAGCTTTTTTCCAGAAGAGGGGGAAAAAATCAGCATTGATCAGATTGTAAACAACACTTTTAAGCTGTAAAATGAAGCTCTGATTTGATTTTTAGACAAATTGAATCATTTGTGCAGAAATCTCTTCACAAAACTTCAATCAATAAATGGGGTTTGCAATCTCATATGAAAACGAGTGCCTTTATATATGTATATACAATGCATGATGCTTGCTTTATCTAGTCGTTTTGGAATGCAGTAGATTTAGTTTTGCAGTGCACCTTTAACTTGGATCTCCTTACTAAACTTAAATACTAATATGTATGTGTTCTTTTGCTTTTCTAACCACGTAACAGGAAGATGAGGAGGGAAGCTGGGCTCAGGTTGGAAACTTTATGTAATATTACAGATTGTATGTAAACTGTCATGATAATTAAAGCATGAAAGAATCTGTTTTTCCTTTATAGCAGTTTTGTTTAGTGATTTGGTGTGGCTTGGGGATTGGGATGGGGGAAACTACAGGTTTATCTCTTATACTTGGAAGAGACACTTTTGTATTGATGTAAATATTTCAGTGTTTTCTAGAACTTCCAGTATTTGGTGGTTCATCCTTTAAACTCTGTAAAATACTTTGTTACATAGTAGATCATAAAAAGCTATGCATAAGGGGTTTTAATAATAGGATTGTTAAAGGGAAGAATATTCAGAAGTCTTTCGTATCATTAACTTCCCAAAATATTTATCCTCTAGTTTATGAATTCCCAAAACCTAGTTATTCTTTTTTAATAAGCATTGTTGTATTCCATGTATTGAGCATACTAGATCAGGTTTTAAAATGATTTAATGGCATGAAATGTGGAAAGTTTTGTTGGGAGATAGCTCTGGGAAGCCAGAAGTCCAACAGGAATATCTGCTCTGTGTAGAATGTCCCGGCTCAACACAGACACCATCATAGGTGTGCTACAAGACATATTGAACCTACATAGTTAAGGAGATTTCTGTGCACTAATTGTGTAATCCTCCTTGATTAATTGTTTTCCCTTAAAGTGGTGACAAATCCTAATTGTATTGTCGGGCATTAAGATAGTTGAGTGTTCTGTACAGGGATATAAACAAAATGCAGGATTTGCCTGTGACCCATATCTTTCGTATAGTGTAGTCTCCTCTTGCTTGGCTGCTCTCCAGCTTAAACCTATTTAAGTCCCATTAACTACATCCCAGATACTCATTTGCAGATTGTTAATGATAACTATCATAGCTTGTTTCCCTGCTACAAGTGTAACGTGCACTTTCAGCCTGCTACCTAGTGATGACTTGGAGAAACGCATTTCTATGTGGCTTTGCTCCTTTCCAGAAGATGCTTTCTCTAGAGGAGAAATAAAGCTTTTGACTTCTAATTGCACAGTAAAAATGAATTATTACCTTTTTAATTCTGGGGAAAAAAGGAGCTGCTGGGGTTTGTTGCTCCAGGAATTTATTTTTAGAGGTTTTCCCATAAAATGCCTAGTGATTTGCAGGTCAAAAATGCAGTGAGATAAATATATATTTTTACTTATTATTTTTAGGATAAGGAGCAGGATTTAGGATCGCCTGTGCTTCAGTAGTGGCTTTTCATCAGTTTGTGAAAATAAACCCCCCCACAGTTTGTTTTTTTCTTTTTTGGATATCTTGCATTTATATGGTAATATCCTCTCCTTCCCCCCCCCCCCACCAGTTTTCAACAGACACTATTTTCAGCATCTTAAAGTGAAGTGCTGGGACTCTTGCTATCAAAATGGTGTAGATTAGTCTATTTTTATTAGCTTCTACATATTCATACTCTTCAACATGAAATTTAAGGTAGTTTTACTTAATCTGATTATCTAAACTTGCTTTTCTTCATCAGGATACCTTCTTTACAAAACATGTATTTTGATTTGCATACCTTTTACAAGCTAAGAATTAAATAAGCGCAGCTTAACTTGTATTTCTTTCAAGTTTTATGAAAAAGCTTTTTGCTTTTACTTCCTTTAATAAGCTTGTTCCTTCATTTCTTAAAAATAGACGCTAGCATATGGTGATATGAACCATGAGTGGATTGGCAACGAATGGCTCCCTAGTCTGGGGCTCCCTCAGTATCGCAGCTATTTCATGGAGTGTCTTGTTGATGCTCGAATGCTGGATCACTTAACTAAAAAAGATCTGCGTGGGCAGCTTAAAATGGTGGACAGCTTTCACAGGTCAGTAGGTTTAAATTGGTGGCTTAACTTACAGTAAATGTTTCCCTTATCTCTAAATGCTTTTTTTGTTTACTTTTCTAAACAGAAACAGTTTTCAGTGTGGAATTATGTGCCTCCGAAGACTGAATTATGATCGGAAAGAACTTGAAAGGAAAAGGGAAGAAAGCCAGAAGGAAATCAAGGGTTAGTACATTGACCTTGGTCTGATTCTAATGTGTTTTCACTGGTCTGCTTCAAAAATCTATTTATAAAATATCAAGTCTTAAAGACAGGAGATAGGTCTGGATGCAGGCCTCAAACAGTGTATCATGAAACACATTGCTAAATCCCCTGTGCAGAGATGTGCTAAATGCAAGCATTTTTGAAACTCACTGCTCTGAAGCTTGAAACAAAGCTAAATGTTTTAGAAGTTGAGGGGGTTGAAAATGTTTTTGTTGTTCTTCCTATTGTGTGAGTGGTTTTGTGTCTTTTGCATCTACATGATCTTTACTGTTGCTTGTGGCTGCTGATTTCTGTTACCCAGCGCTTGGAAAAAATATTGAGGTGATGTAGGTGTTTATATATTCTAGATTCAGGATTATTATGGAACAAGAGATAAAGAAGAATTAAAAATAGGATAGCAATTTACAATATTTTGTAAGGCTTCCCATAGAAGTTCTGTCCCCTGCCTATTATCAGCGCACTCTTCTGACTTCTTAAACTAAAATGTTAGGTTACCTTGTACATGATTTGCTTAGAAGGCCCTGCATCTGCTCTTCCCCATTCTTTCTAAAGTGTTGGTACCTTTAGGTGGTTATTCTACTAATTGTGCCGGAGAACATTCCTAAGAGTCACAGCTAACTGGCATGAAACAAGTCTGTGTTGTGGCTGGGAGGCCTTTTTTAGCCTCCTAAATGGTATGACTGCATTTATTGCCCATAGGGAGTTGTTCCTTGGAACATGTAACTCCTGAATCCTTCTGGGGAATTGCTTGGGGAAAATGCTAGCTGACACAAGCCAGAAACATGCTGAGGATCATTATAGCAGGTCAGTTGGTATAGACATTCCTGAGTAGTGCAAAAAACCCTACTTGATAGGGCATATTTTTTGCTTGACATTTGGGCTGAATTTGTAAATGCTGCTTTATAATGTTTTATCCTTTAAAAAATTTAAAAGATGAGACTATTGATTGCTGAAGTGTTACAGTATAAACTGCCTTCCAGCAAACTTCCCATATATTTAGTTGCCACTTATAATTTATGAGTGTGGAAAAGTGTAGTACATGTAACTAAATTGAACACCTTCAGAACTTAAAGGTAGATTAAATTATAAAACTAATAAAAAATAAAGCTTTAAACAGTAATAACTAAAGCTGTCTGTTCAAATCCAGTATAGAAGTGCATGAGAAACTGCAATAAGATTTTTTTTTGAGCAGTATAATTTTTAATCTGCCTTGGGTGACATCCAAGTCCCTAAGTGGCTGTATAAATAGAAGATCCTGTACTCACCATCTGCATGAGTGCTATGCCTAGCTGAACTTCTCATAACTGTGGTTAGCCTCTGCCTAGGCAGAGGAGATTGAGTTAGGTCTGTTCCTTCTGGGTGCAGGGAAAACTACTGTATGGAAAGAATCATAGAATGGTTTGGGTTGCAAGGCACTTCAAAGCTCATCTGGATTCAAGTCCCTGCCATGGGCAGGGACATCTTTCTCTAAGAGCAGGTTGCTCCAAGCCCTGTCCAACCTGGCCTTGAGCACTGCCAGGGATGGGGCAGCCACAGCTTCTCTGGGCGCCTTGTGCCACCACCTCAGCACCCTCACAGCAAAGAACTTCCTAATATCTCATCTAAATCTCTGCTCTTTCAGTTTAAAGCCATTTCCCTTTGTCCTGTCACTGCATGCCCTTGTAAAAAGTCCCTCTCCAGATTTCTTGTAAGCTTCCTTTAGGCATTGGAAGACTGTTAATAATGATCTAACAATGAGTCATGGAGTCTAAGCATAGTTTGTTGCCAATTCGGAGCACTTCATGGGCACCAAAAAGGCAGGGGCAGATTAGATCACGACATAATGGAATAACAAAATTCCTTGGGGGCTACTACTTAACAGCATTTATAACTGTGTATATGTGAAAATCAGTCCCAACATGAGCGTAGAGATCAGGAAAAGACTGGGATTTTTGTTCAGGAAAGTTGTATTATAATTTGAGTAACTCTTTTTTTTCTCCATAGATGTCCTTGTCTGGAGCAATGAAAGAATGATCCATTGGGTAGTATCCATTGGTCTCAAAGAATACGCGAATAACCTTGTAGAGAGCGGTGTTCATGGTGCACTTGTGGCCTTAGATGAATCATTTGATTACAATGCATTAGCTCTCCTATTACAAATACCCACTCAAAACACACAGGTAAGCAGGAAGTAGTTACTTTATGGCTGATAGGTTTTTTTGTCCTCTCTCTGAGGTTAAAAATGGAACTGAATGGGGTTTTTTGCTTAGCTGAGGGCATGTCTTTCCTACTCCCAGTTCTAGAAACTTTAGAAATTCAAAGTTATCCATTATACTACAAGGTAAAAACAAAGGACTGTGCTTTTCTTATTGTTTCCTAAGTGTTAATAACAATTCTGGTTGATAAATTTCCTTTAACAGAAGATACTGTCTAAATATTTTCCTTGTAGGCCATCTTCACATTAGTGTAAAAATCATCAGTTTTGTTGTTACTATTTTTTGTTCTGAAACAAGGAAGTTTGAACTATAAATCACGAACTTTGTCACAACTAAGGGAATGGAGAGACCTGTTTAAGTCTTCCTTAAATTTTTAATAAGTTACAAATTAAATAGTAACTTCTCAAGTACTGGGGATGTTTATTAAACTCATAAGGTATTAAACAGTGTGGGTTACTGGTCTTGGGAATTGATTTCCATTTCTTTTGTACTATAAACTTCAGGCTCGTGCTGTTCTGGAGAGGGAATTTAATAACCTTCTTGCTGTGGGCACTGACAGAAGACTTGATGAAGTAAGTTACTTGAGCTGTTGACCCATTTTATGGTCCTGAGATCATTATCAGAGCTGCTAAGTGAAAGAATTCAGCTTGAACCTCTTTAAGCTATTGACAAAGTAGTAATAGAAACCTTAACTTGAAATTCTTTGTCTCCAAGAGCTTCTGAATGTGTCAGGTTTTGTGTATTTAGGCAAGATGAATTTAAATGACAGTATTGAGATTTGCTTACATGGTTAATAACTAATAGCAGCACTTTAGGCTGAATCCTCTTTTTCTATCTAAAATGTGGTAAAAGTAGTGACTAGTGATGTTATAACAAACTAGATGTGAGACTTTTTTCTAGACCCTGTGGACCCATAGCATAAAGGAGAGAGGGTATTACATCTTTAACCTTTTCAGTTATCAATGCTGTAACTCCATGAACAGTTTCAAACTAGTCTTAATTCCCCAAGAAAAAACTTAAATCTGTACTGCCTCTCCTCTGGTTCTCTTGTTCTAATGGGAGTCCATGTGGTAGCACATGTAGACAGAAGTGGTTCAGATTAAGTGGCAAAACCCTAATGTGGTTAACCAGATCAGGGAACCAGACCGTGTATCTCAAACAGATGCATGAGTATGAGGAAGAGAACAAGGAAAGAGTGAAAGTGCTGGCATGAATGGCTTTTAGATCAAGTGAGGTGAAGCATACTCCAGTATATTTAGGAAGGAGGCTGCTAGGAGAGATCTTAATTGGTTTTGTGTTCATCTTTTGCCAAATTTTGTTGTTGGCCTTCTGTAGCACATCCTGACATCTCTGTTCTCAGCACTCATCTCTAGTAGAGATACAGCTTTTAGTAACATCATCAGAAAGCAGCTTAATAGTTTTCTAAGGTACTTTAAGTGATTTCAAACTGCCAGAGGAGCTTTGAGGGAACAAATGTTTGCTCTGCTCTAGCATCACAGGGTGGTTTGATCACAGTAATCTCTTTAAATAATGTGGATACTTCTCATTCTACAAGGGGATAAAAATGGGTAAAATGCCATTCAAAGGACTGAGCTGTTTCTAAAGGTTGAAGCTGTCAAATGGAGATGCC
This sequence comes from Forpus xanthops, assembly GCA_032466535.1. Classification (NCBI taxonomy): domain Eukaryota; kingdom Metazoa; phylum Chordata; class Aves; order Psittaciformes; family Psittacidae; genus Forpus; species Forpus xanthops. The sequence continues at coordinate 3,429 of JASSUY010007004.1, read as the reverse complement.
ATCTTCACTCTGAAAGACAATTTTTTGGAAGTGGGACTTAGTGTTCGGTTCAGGAAGTGCTCTATTAATATTTCTGATGTGGAATATTACTTCAAAGATGCAGAAGCATTAATAGGCAGAAAATGCATATGGGTAATTAAATGTGAAGTTTACCCAAGTGCTTTAGCAAAAGACTTCAGAGCAATACAATATCTTATTACACTTCCTTAATTCCCCCACACACACGCGCTATCACTTCCTGCAATCTGTGGCATGAGAAAGCACAATAGTGGTGTCATCATTCCTGTAAGTCAAAATTGAAGGTTAAAAGCAATTGTTCAGATTAAGCCTCTATTTGTTAGTGTTCCCAAAGCAGCTTTTACGATCTGCTCCACTCCTCATACCTTGGAAGAATGAGTGATGTGCCACTTAGGAAAACCTGCAAATTATGACATGCAAACATTTAAAGTACAAAACATTTTCCTCAGTGTGCTGGGCCCATGAATTTCCTTAGTTAGTGAGCTGAAGAGCCTGCACTCTAGCAAATGATCGCAGATTTGTGCAAATTAGGACCTCTGCTGCTGTTGCACCTGAACTGTTCTTCACATTAACTCATGGTGATACGTTTACTTAAGGTTGTCATTAATCCTTTTAATGTCAGTAACAGTCCTACTTTTTTGAATCCCTAATGATGTTTATCAATGTAACAGGATGATGATAAGAGCTTTAGGAGAGCACCTTCATGGAGAAAGAAGTTTAGACCAAAGGACATAAGAGGTTTAGCTGCTGGATCAGCAGAGACTCTTCCTGCAAATTTCAGAGTTACATCCTCGATGTCTTCACCTTCTATGCAGCCAAAGAAGATGCAGATTGATGGTATTGATTTTGTATTATTTAAAGCATGATGCATTTTTTTTGCTTGAGATTACAGGGGAATTAAGTTCAAATTACCTTTTTGCATAAAAGCATCTGCCTTGTGCATGGTTGTCTATGTAACATTGTGTTTAACCACAGGGTGCTTTATCATTTCAGGAAGTTCTACTAAATGTGGAGTTTCTTATTGACTTCACTGGAATAATAAAATGAGAATTATAGTTAAAAATACATTTATTTTAAACTAGGAAAATAAAATGACATTTCAGTAGAAGTCTTTTAATCATGTGATGCGTAGTTTCCTAAGTAGCAGCAATTAGACCAACGTTAAGTCCCACTTCTGAAATGCAGTAAAATGCATTCAACACTGATGTGACTGATCTCCCATGGATAACTTTCAAGTTATTGAAACTTGAGTAAAAGTCCCCCCTGCAGTGGACACTTAAGTACTGGTCATACTTGAAGCTACTGCTTCCTTCATTGCTGTGTACTTAGTGATCTGTATATGTGCCTGTGCAGAAAATAGTATTAAACCCCCCCAAAACCCAGCAGGAAGTGGAAATTGATCAATGGTCACATGAGGTGTCTTGTTTGTTTAAAAGTAGTCTCTTTAGTACCATGAGAATAGACTTTGACATGAGCTTGTTTTAGAAAACATAAGTTAAATTGGAACAGACAGGGTAAGAACTTCAGCATAACTTGAGACGTCTCAGGTTCTGAAAGCTGTATTTGTAAGTCAAGCTCAAAGATGCAGCTGATGTTATTCTCTAAAATGTGGGATGTTTTAAATTAATACTATCAATAGCACAAAATATTTCCCAGAATTTGTGGAAAATGCTGTAAATGAGAATAAGTGAAGTCTTTACCATCTAAAACCCCTTTTTTCCTATTATATATATATATATATAGTAAGAAGGCAAACCAGAAAACTATGTAAACTATATAAAGTAAAGAATAAATCACTTGTGGAATTACCTTTGGCAATTTTTGTGTGCTAGCTGACATGCAGACATGTTTAGAATTCTTTCCGTTAGCCACTGAACTAGAAGTGGTTAACACAGCGACTGTTAAATACATTCTGCTTTTCTAACTTGTAACCTTAGAGTTGGTGAGTACCATAGCTGTAATCACATTGCTGTGATGGGTTGTTTTTGAAGACTAACATGCATGCTGTGTTCTGCATGTCTTCCCGTGCTTCTGGAAATAGGCAGTGTATCAGGAACACAAAGATTGGATTCTGCTACAGTAAGGACCTACTCCTGTTAAAGCCTTCTCCTGGTGAGTAAAGTTGATAGGTATAATGGTAAACCAGCTATTTATGAAATAAAATGTCAGGTATTTTAATGCAGGGAATTTACACACTTCAGACTGGTTTCAAGTTTTCCCCATAGATGGTTACATTGAAAACTTGTGGCTTATTTACTACAAGGAGAACTACAAGTGCTTAAATATTTACTTTTGTAAACATACTATTTTGAGAGGTTTTCTATACAGCTTCAGAAAGGATCCATGATAAATAGCTATGTAGAAAGTGTTGAAATCAAAGGTTGAGTGGAACTGCTTATGAAAGTGGGGAGGAGGGAAGGGAACTAGATTCGGCATATAAAGGAAAGAAAGTAATTTACTGTTTGACACTGCAGTTGAGATTATTGATCTTTTAGAGTCCTGGGTCAAAGTTACCCCACTGCAACATATTTCAATACTGAATTGTTATAGGGGTAATTCCATGGTTGTCCAATCCGTGGATTCACTGTGGTTGCTTAGGCTGGCTGGTTTGATTTAGCTACCTGCAGCCTAAATTTGGGTACCTGTGAACAGTGCTGACAGTAAGAAAAGAGCTTGGTAACACAAAGGTATTGTAACACAAAGTGCATGTGTTTTGGCTTATGAAAGATATATATTAGTCCAGGATTTGATACAGCATCTCTGCTGTATTTTCTCATGGAACAGCATTCCTCTCATTTTGCAAAGAAGTCTGGAAGCTAATTTTTTTTTACACTATATTGGATGTTTTAAAAAGTTAAAATCTTGCCCTCATTAGCTGATATTTTCCATGAGCTATAAATTGCCAGTCTCTTCTGCTTACAGCTTCTTTCCTCTCACCAGTAATATCTCTACCAGCTCATGTACTGGCTGCCTTCAGGTTCTGAACCTTTTTGCATATACTAGTTTAGCTCTAAAGAGCTCTTATGTATGAATTGTTGAGAAGGGAAACTCTTGGCACATAGCAAACTGAGATCATGTGGCTCTGTGAGTTCATAATCTCATCTCAGAGGCCATCTTAAATGTCTTCTAGTTTCAAGACACTGAAGTTTGAAGTCTTTCCCTTCCCCCAGATTCTCCCCAGTGTTAAGGATTTTCTATAGTCATAGAATCATAGAATAGTTCGGGTTGGAAAGGACCATAAGATCATCTAGTTCCAGCCCCCCTGCCAGGGACACCTCCCACTAAACCACGTCACCCAAGGCTCTGTCCTACTTGGCCTTGAACACCACCAGCGATGGAGCATTCACAACTTCCCTGGGCAATGCATTCCAGTGCCTCACCACCCTTACAGTAAAGAATTTCTTCCTCAGA
>JASSUY010007003.1:0-12674 GCA_032466535.1 Forpus xanthops | reverse complement strand
GCTGCTATGAGGTCTCCACGCAGCCTTCTCTTCTCCAGGCTGAAGAGCCCCAACTCTCTCATCCTATCTTCATAGGGGAGGTGCTCCAGTCCCCTGATCATCCTTGTGGCCCTCCTCTGTACTTGTATTAGTATATAACTAACTCTCTATCATAAACTATACACTTGCAGCTTTCTATATTTTGATTGAGGAAGGACAGATCCTGTCAAGTGTAAATCAACACCAAAGTTGTTGATAAACTCAATTCAGTTATCTTAGTTAACTTCCTTTATTATTAGAATTTTAATCTCCTAATGCTGTGAAGTTTAACAGTGGAAATGCCTTTGTTTTTACCTCAAGGAAAAACAGTATGATACTTTACCCTTCTGTTTGTGCAATATACCAACTCCTTTCTACAAGGCTTTTTTTTAACAGATTGGTCTTTATCACTATTTTCAAGCACTGATTAGGGTCATAATGTTTTCACCCTCTTGAATACCTTAAAAAAAAGGAAGAAAGGCAGACCCACACATTTAATCATTATATTTTAATGCATTATATAAATTGCTATGCTTGAAAGAACATATTCTTTTATTTGTTACAGTGATGTGCGTGGCTCAATATTGCTGTGAATGCCATATTTCAAATGTGGAACAAGAATAAGAATAAAGTCTTTTTAAATAGACTTTAATATGACAGAAAAAATACTGTAATGGTTCTCTCCAAACCATTTTCGCTATTATCTGCAACGTCTTCTCATTACTTATTTTTACACATCAAGGATTTCACAAATAGTTGAAGTGAAAACGTGGATTTTTTTTTCATTTTCAAGGTTCAACTTGAAAATCCCGGAGAAGATATATTTACTTATAAATCTATATAGTAGGAAGGAGATTTTATATAAATATTTTCTATTTAGTGGAATTATTATAAATGTTGGAACATTATGAACTAGTATAACTGTGACACTAAAGCTGTTTTCTTGGGTTTTGTTATTTTATTTTTAAACTACTTCTAACAAAAAAATCAAAGTAAGAATACCCAATACCCAAAGACCATTAAATGCATTAACTATTCCCTGGGAATGAGAAGGTTAATCTGGGTAATCTAGAGAGAGATAATGAATAGCAGTTTGATAAATTAGGAAGATGATGGTTGAGGTTGAATGGAGAAAATCGTGATCTCAATTATATCAATATGCAAGTGATGAAACTTCAGTGGAGTTTTTTCACTGCAGATGGTCAGAATCAAACCATACAAAATTAGAGATACTTTTTATTTTGCATACTTGATTCACCTATAAAGTCTGTAGACTAACAATCTTTCAGGCAATAAAGATCTGAAAACACTAATCACTCAATACTACAGAAAGTCTTCTAAATTAATAATGAAACCTTTCTTAAACCCAGTTCCTGCCACAGCATATATAGACATTATAAACATTATCTTGTTAGAGATTTCATTATAGTTTGCTGGCAGAAATACAGATCCTGCCAAAGTACTTCTGAGCTGCAGGAGACAGCAGTGATGTAACTCTCAGAATCAGTTACCTATAAAGGATTCTCATATGAAAGATATTTTTAATATTAAATTAATAAATTGCAGAGGAAAATTGTGGTTTGAATCATAATCTAGAACAGCAAAACGTGAAAATGTATTACAGATAAAATTTTTATAAACAAAAAAATTGGACATTGAAATCTTTCACACATTTTATTATCCTAATCTTAATTTTTTTCTGACTCTGACTTCTGAATTTCTATTAGCCTGAGATATTTTTCCTAATGAGAACTTTGTGCTCATACATGTTGTTGACACAGGCTATATTTCTTTGGGTCCATAGGTAGGATAGTGTTTTATGATTTTCTAGTCCCTGCTTGACATTTTCTGACACACTAACAGGGATTAACTGTCGATTAGAGAGCAAAAGACATGGAGGGTACTGAAGTAGGTTTCTTAACCCATACACAAACCACTATGCAGACAAAATAAATACCATATTAAAATCCATAAAAAACCTGAGTGTATTCAAATTAGAGCTGGAATGCCCAACTCTAACTCCATTATAAAATCATAGCATGGTTAGGGCTGTGAAAGCCCTTAAGGTCATCTAGCTCCAAAACCCCTGCAATGGGAAGGGTTGCCTCACTCTACACCATGATGTCCAAGACTCTGTCCAACCTGACCTTGAACACTGTCAGAGGTGAAACATTTACCATTTCCTTCGGTAACCCATCCCAGTGCCTCACTACCCTCACAGTAAAGAACTTCTTTATATCTAACCTGAACTTCCCCTGTTTAAGTTTAAACCCAATACCCGTTGTCCTATTGCTACAGTCCCTGAGAAAAAGCCCCTCTCCAACATTCTTGTTGGCCCTCTTCAGATACTGTAAGGCTGCTCCAAGGTCTCCATGCAGACTTCTCCAGGCTGAATAAGCTCAACTCTCTTAGCCTCTTTTTGTGTGGGCTCATGTTCAGCTTCTCATAAACTAGCACCCCAAGTTTTTCTCCACGGGGCTGCTCTGTATCACTTCTCTGCCCAGCCTGTAGCTGTGCCTGAGATTGCCCCAACCTAGGTGCAAGACCTTGCACTTTGCACTGTTGAACTTCCTGAGGCTGGCATTGGCCCACTCACTTCTTAAGCATGTCAGAGTTCCTCTGGATGGCATTCCTTCCGTCAAGCATACCAACCAAACCACATAGCTTTATGACATCAGCAAATTTGCTCAGGGTGCATCAATCTCACAGTCTGTGCTGCTGACAAAGTTGTTAAAAAGAACTGGTCCCAAGAATGACCCCTGAGGGACACCACTTGTTACCAGTCTCCAGCTGGACCTTCAGCTGTAGACCGCAACTCTCTGTGTGCGGCCATCCAGCCAATTCCTTATCCACCGTGTGGTCCATCCATAAAACCCAGTTTAGAGTCAAGGTTAGAGACAAACCTATGTCTCTTCAAGTTTAGAGATATTGTCCAATATGTTCATTGTGGATCTCTCAACATTCAAACCCCTCCCCATTTTCTGGGCTAATAAGCCTTCAGTTTGACTTTTTAAGGAAAAAAAAAAGGAATACGAAACGTTTAAGGAACTGTAGTATGAATTGTTTGTAAGTTTTTGACAACTGTGATGGCAAGCATTGTGTGAGAGCTGTTAAAGTCTTTTGTTAACATCTGCATATTTATAATCTACTTAGGGTTTGGCAGTTTTCTTGACTTTTTTTTACCCTTTTTTCTTGACTAAACTACATAACTGATATAATAAAGTCCTTCAATTTGTTATGGTCTATCATGTCATATGCTCTGTCTTTTTTTGTTAGTGTTGTTTTGTGTCATTTGCAATTTTTGAGTGAAGAATAGTTGTCTAAAGTCTTTCGAAAATGCACATCCTAGCATTTTTATTATGTGCTATTTTGTTGCTTTAAAAACATTTCATTCTGTGTTACCAAGTAGCTGGTGATGTTATAACTTCTTGCACTCATTACTCTCTATGTATGTCGTGGAAAATATAATGAGAAAATGTAGTTTGTATTAGAGGCTGCTAAAACATCCTTTTATGAGTGTCATGTTACAGCTCCTGTGATGTATTGTGTCAATTATGTTGCTAAGTATGCATTTTAAGAGTGTTTGGTAAACATGTTACTGCATTAACTTGCTGGTCTTTTGTTTTCCTCTTTTCTCTTACCCTCTGAAATAATGAGGGCCAGATTCTCAAAGGAATTCTGTTGGTCTACACCAACTGAAGAACTGACCTCTACATTACCTTTGAGAGAACACAGCCCTGTTTTTTTCAATTGAATTAAAACTCAAATTTTCCAAATGAATTAAAGTTAGTTTTAATATTATCACCTTAAATTCATGAATAAAATATGGAAATAAATCCCAAACATTGGTGTATTCTTAGAATTAGTTAACAGTCCATACGTTGTACTCATAAGACTTTGTTATACCTATGATGAATTTGATGCAAAGATCAACAGCTCCTATGCATAACTGTATTAAACCTTGTGTATTTCAATTTGATTATGAGACAAAAACAAAACCTGTGCTGTGTAGTCGAACATGGCACAGAGACATACTGACTACCTAAAATTTGTCTAGATTCAGAAAAAGAAGGGTTATAGCTTCCAAGAAGGAAGACCAGGGCTGCTCCTGAGCAAATAAATCCTGTTGAGAGGCGCAGTGTATTTGTCTGAGCACAGCTCTGTGGTGCAGCTTTCAGGTAGCATACCACATTTTTTCATTTTATTGATGTTAACATTATGTACTGGCCCATGGCTTTTCTGGTGTGCTTTGTGGTATGGTTTATCCAGCCCCAAAGACCACAATGACTTTTTGATTCCAGCTGTCTAGACTTGCCTACTGAATCTACAGGTAAATTCAGACTACTGAAAGGCCTTTAGAGGCTAGGTAATGATGTAAACGCAACAGAAACTAGATGTCTAACTACAGGTCTCAGTTCCTCTAAGATTATGACCTAAATTTAAATTTAAATGCCATACACATCCATATAAGTAGCAAGCTGATTTTGTGAAGTTTTTAATAATGATTTAGATTTTTGAAGTAACCTGAAAAATTTTCCAATTCTCACCAAAAAAAAAAAAAATGGGAGCTTACCACAACAAGAAAATATTTTGGAGTAAAATTTCTATTTATTTCCTGACAATCTTATATTTTTAATTCCCCTTTGAAAATTTCAAGCTTTTGATTTTGTATGAAGAGAGTCTGATCTCCCGAAGTAGTGGCAAACTTGGGATTTTGTTATGGACCTAACCAACACTTGTCCTTGAAAACCTGCACTGCAGCTTTTTGCATGTCATGCTTAAAAAATGTCGCCATACCTAAAATGGGAAAGTCACAATTTTTTAAAAAGGGGTAATCATTTAATTCATTTCCCTAGGTTTTGTTTAATTGAATATACATTTACTATTTTATCTCATCAATGGAATCAAGAAATTCCTGATATTACAGATCATTCAAGCCAAATAGGAATGTTTTTTATATATAGAATCATAGAATAGTTAGGATTGGAAAGGACCTTAAGATCTTCTAGTTCCAACCCCCCTGCCATGGGCAAAGACACCTTCCACTAAATCATGTCACCCAAGGCTCTCTCCAACCTGGCCTTCAACACCATCAGCGCTGGAGCATTCACAGCTTCCCTGGGCAACACATTCCAGTGTCTCACCACCCTTACAGTAAAGAACTTCATCCTTATATCCTATCTAAGCTTCCTCTCCTTAAGTTTTAACCCATTACCCTTGTCCTATCACTGCAGTCCCTCATGAAGCATCTTTATAGGCCCCCTTCAGATACTGGAAGGCTGCTATGAGGTCTCCACGCAGCCTTTTCTTCTCCAGGCTGAACAGCCCAAACTCTCTCAGCCTGCCTTCACAGGGGAGGTGCTTCAGTCCCCTGATCATCCTTGTGACCCTCCTCTGAACTTCTTTCAATAGTTCCATGCCCTTTTGATGTTGAAGACACCAGAACTGTATACAATATTCCAAGTGAGATCTCAGGAGGGCAGAGTAGAGAGGCAGGATCACCTTCTTCGACCTGTTGGTCACTCTCCTTTTGATGTAGCCTAGGATATGGATGGCTTTCTGAGCTGCAAACACATATATATATATTTATATGCATTTATGTATATATAAAAAACCTGGAATATTTATATATATTTTATGACTGTGGTTTTACAACATAAAGCTCTAGCTAGGAGCTTCTTAAGTTTCAGTGACTCATAAGGTTTTACAACTATATAGTCTTAAGTTCTGTCCAAAAACTGAATGGGGAAAGTGAGGACAAGAAGGTTTCAGGATCTGGATTTCAAATGCTTCAAAAAATTGGCCATTTATACAAAACTGTAAAAAAAAAATCTGCATTTAGAATTTGCCAGAAATCTAAGTGCAAAGCTGTACAGCATTTCAGAATTTCTACTTTTGATTACAACAATTACTTGAATCCACAGAAAAACAAGTCCAGCTATGAGGCATGGAAGAAAAAAATGAAGAAATCAAGCTTTTTCAGATGAAACAAAGAAACAAAAGTCTGCATTTTAGTGTGAGTTTTGAGTAAAAAACTAAATTCATTACACTTAAGTTTCCTCCCTAACAGCCCACTGTGAGTCATTCATGGGTTAATTATAGACAATCAGGTATAGTTACCATCACAACAGAGCCCTGTTCTTATAAACTATTTGTATTCTGATGTTTTTAGAAACAATAAAAGTGCTTAAATCTCTCATAGGAAACAAAATCTTTTGTGGGAAGTAAAAAAGCAAATTGTACAATAAAATATAATTGAAATTAGAGGGCACATTCTCAAGCATGGTTATTCATTCTGACTCAGTATAAACTGGCTGTAATCTGGCTGTAGATATCTGGTGGATAATTCAGTTTATGCATCTGTTCTTCTGTTGCTTCCTGTTCTTTTGTTGAACTATGGCTGACCCTAAGCTAAAATTTAGACTCTATTCACCTGGCCCAACTCCCTACAAAAAAAAAAAGTATTCTTAATTGGAAGAGTATATCCTCTAAATGAAAACTACTGTTAACAGCCTCACTTCACTAACAGCAGTGTTACACTTGCTAACATAACTGGTTTTATCCATTTGCAGAATGCAGTGAGAGTGTTCAGTAACATTTAATTTACTGTGCTACAAATGTGCATTTTATGCATTCTGCAAAACTGTTTGGAGTACATTAGTGACAGTGGTGGAATTACAGTTTCTAGCAAACAGGAATTGAGGCCATTTGAGCAGGATTATACTGCTGTCTCCCAGGTACGTAAGACTCAGAAAACAGAATGAAATCTCTACCTACTATGCACAGTTCTCTTTCGTCTACCCACCACTGAAAAAGTCTCACAATTAGTTGTTAGGAGTGTGGATGCATGATCTCAGGGTAGTATATCACGGTCGCTCTGCCGTGGGCAATGACAAGATGCATTGCCAAATACACAGTAAATGCTGCAATAACTCATGACCTTCATGTCCTGTCCACACCATTCATTAATGAGCAAAGGAAGGAGATCTGTCATACGGGTTAGCATCATTGCATAGTCGTAGGTCTCAGGTCATTTCACCTTTCCCTGGGCATTCAGCTACAGTTGGACCTTCAGTAGGAACAAATTAACGAGGCTGTACAGTAGCAAGAACAAGTTGGAAGAACTGAGAACATTGCTCATTAAAGATACCACACAGGGAAAGAAAAAAATTTGCAGACTTTATATGTATTCTTCTTCCACCACTGTACAGGATTTTCTTAAACATGAGGAGGGTGCACCCATCATCCTAATAGGGATGTTAATAGGGAGAGTTAACAGCCATCAGTGTATCTGAAGATATATTTTCATAGCAAAAAAGTTTCTGAAATGAAGTAATGTTAGATCTGTAATATTTCAAATACAACAGGATGTACAGTCATGTAAATGTATATGCAAATTAGATGCAGCCCTCAGGCACTTGAGTTTCCAATGAGGCCCTTGGGGCTACAAAGTGTTGATTTAGCATGAGTCTAACCACTTACACAAAAATGCATGCTATACAATCATACTGAAATAATGTATGAATGAGGGATTTTAAAGTTAAATATTGATATTGCCTCTAAGCACCTCCCACGGACATATGATTTCAAGTTGGAAAATATAACATGATAATTTTACCTTTTTTAATGTGGAATAAATATATTGTCTATGTGATTGATGTGAAGCTCAATCAGTTTTACTCATGTCACAGCTAAAAAACTTGATTAGAAATTTGAATAACAAACTTGATTCATCAAATGCATCTCTCCCACTCCTTTCTTCATGCTGCTCATTAACAGACTTTGCTCTGAATGGTATTGCTTTTCATTAGATAAATAAGAATTAAGCATGAAGACTTTAATGTTAATTTTCACTTCCTTCTTCTTAATGCTTTCCTTTCCCTGTGACAGTTTTTTCATAGAAAAGATTAAGTATAAAACTTATCAAAATACTATCTTCCTGTGTCAGACCCACAAAAAAAAAAAAAAAAAAGACTTGTATGAAAAAAAAATCATCCATCACATATCTCATTGAATTTGAACAAAGAATATAAGTGCTCAAGTATTATTTGTTGTAATTATATAAGGGATAAAAATCATAGACTCATAGAATCATAGGACTGGAAGGACCTTAAGATCATAAAGTTCCAAATCCCTTACCCTAGACCATGTCTCCCAAGACACTGTCTAAGCTGGCCTTGAGCACTGCCAGGGGTGGAGCATTTACCACTTCCTTCGGCAACCTGCTCCAGTGCCTAATCATCCTCACAGCAAAAACTTCTTCCTTATATCTAACCTGAACTTCCCCTGGTTAAGTTTGAACCAATTGACTCTTTTCCTATCACTACAGTCCCTGATGAAGAGACCCTCACCAGCATAATGTGTGATTTATTATTTGCTGCTTTCCATAAAGAAATGCTAGGAATTTGGAAAACAGATCTTTATTGTCAGTAATTTATTTCTTTTTTCCTGAAGACTAACTAAGCTTGATCATTCTTGCCTAATATTAGATATACTTTTGAATTTGCTTCGTAACTCAAGAGACTTAATAGATGCCTTATGGACCTTACACCTTAGTTTATTAAGGAAGTGCTAGATGGAGAAACTGGAAACATTAGGAATTGGCTGGCCTAACCTAGACAAAACCCTAACTTGTGAATGTGTGAGTTGCTCAATGCTATCCTAGCATATGACTGAGCACTGCTATAGTCCTGTTAAATGTTCATCCTCTTTCCTGTCCTAGACAAAGTATCTAAAGGATGCTTTTAAGGTAGTTTCAAGAACCTCTCTACTACTGAACGTTTAAGGGGTTTTGTAATTTTCATGTTTCTGTAGATAAGACAGGATTTTATCTCATAGTGTTTTTATTATTTTTTTTGTTGCTAAATAATTATTAAGTCTTATTAATGTGTTATTTACTTACAATGACCAAACCCCATCTAGTCTAACATGAAAAAGGAGGCAAATACAAATTTTTGGGAAAAAAATAAAGACAAAAAACAAACCAAAATACAAAAAAAAAAAAGAAACTACACCAACCTGAAAAATGTTGGCTTTGTTCAGGGTTTTTAGTGAATTTGAAGAAAAGGAACTGTATTTTTAGTACCTCTTCTTGAATATTCTTTTTAGGGATTCCATAGCTATCAGGATAGCCATTTCAGAAGTGCATGGTTGTGAAATCAGTTGTGCAAAGTGGTTTCTAACTACTGCTTCAGTTTCAGATTGCCCGTAATTACAGGAAATATGGAAAACAAACAAGACAACAAGGAAATATTATCAAATTACTCTTGCTCATTTCAAAGTCCAAAGCCTCCAGGAACACCTTTGTGTCAGAGCTCATTTGTGCACTGAAATGTTGATTGAACTGCAAATACCATGCTTTTTGATGTGTTTTTAGTCTTATCTGTTACAAACACTTCTTTTTTTTTTAAATTCAGATATGCATACACAAAACAAAAGTTCTTCCTAGTAACAGTACAAGGTATATGAAACATTGTAACAAAGTTCTCTTTACCTAAAATATGAACACCTTCGCTAGTATGGTGGAGTCTAGTGTACTGGATATTGGAAAGTTATCCAAAATTAACCAGAAATTATAATATCAAATATTAAATAGATTCTGAACACGATTTCTTTGTTGTTATCAAGTAGTCAGCAACCAAAAAAATGATCATGTACCACTTGGAAAGCTTTTAACATAAATTCAGAATTTCAAGGATTTCTAAACCTGTTACAATACCTTTATATCAGATTTCTTTCATGTACCTCAGAAGGGAGTTATGGTAAGCCAAGAGAGATTTTCTTGGACTCTTTTTGCAAATCCCCAGTTCAGTCTCCTATGCAAAAGAAGGCTTTGAGCAGAGTCATGGTGAGCAAGCCAGACAGAGAAGGTGCTGTGACTGAAAAAGCTGTCCAGTATTTCATGGTGTAAAAAGCACTGGATTCACTGTCCTCCCTGAAGCAGCCCAAGAAGGGAAGTCACAGAGCTGACTGATGGGCACTCTGATCCTCAGGTCCTCCAGGATGTCAGTTATCCCAAATCAGCCCTATCTGGAGCTGTATGGAAAGGCTGTGATTGAACTCAGATGTCAGCATATATGTTTTAATAAATATCCTTGAAATATGCTATTTAGACTTTTGATCTAGAACTTTATTTGGCTTTCCAATTTCAGAAACAGTGTTTCAAAAATCTGTGTGGAGATCAAACAAAAAAATACCTTTCCTATCTGCTTTTGTCATCCTAGTTTGTGACAGAAACAGTTCTTTTGTTCAGTAAAGTGTTCTGACAATAGAAATTTGTAATGCAAATGCTCCCAGTCTCTCAACAAAAGCCAGGATTTCAAATATTGGCACTGTTGCAGCTGATGTGACAACCAATTTCTAAAAACTCCTGAAGCCAATTAAGCAAATCTGTTTTGTTGGTGGACTACAGCTTGCATTTTTATCCATTTCAGTGAGAGGGTGGAGAGAATACCTGGACATTTTGCAGTGCTTGTAAGAAATTTTGCACATGCAAAATGTTCTTTACATAAATTGTTAGCAAGCAGCTTTGAATTCTTCATTATGACACAAATTTGCTTAGAAAGAAATTAGTAAATATAAAGGAGAAATTTCTTACAGACATTATTTTGTCCCTACATTTCTATGTTCTATCACTTCAGTTACCACTGATTTCATAATTATCTTAATGTAGAAGGAAAGTTTCACATGTGGCTTGAAGGAAGAAACACAGTTTTAAAGGCTGCTGTACATCAATGTAAAAAAAAAAAAAATTATTACGGAGATAAATCAGATCAGAGGGATGGTTAATATGATGGTTTGCAACAAGACTCTGCAGGCCGGTGGGCAGCCCTCAGGTGAGATTGAACTCTGCTGATTCTGCTGCATTTTCAGCTGTGCTGCTTGAATGGCCAAAAGCCATCCTGCAACTGCAGATGACCAGCTCTGATCTGCAGTTAGCTATCATGCCACCAGCCCATGATGGTTGGGACAGGAGGAATATCCTCCATACACCAACATCCAAACTGAAGAGGTATTGATGAGCCACAAGTTATGGTTGCATCCTTCTCGATGGAGAAGCTCTGGCACACCCAAGGAGATAAATTTATATTTACTTGAGTAACAGCTAAAGTAGCTGGAAACTGCTGTTGACTTCAGATGATCTTTGATGAAGACTTTAGTTACCAGGGGAAAGATTCAATGAACAGAATGGATCTAAATCATGTCTTCTATGAAGAGCTTCATAATTAATATATATTCAGCTGCAAGTTAGAAATTTTATTTGCTCTTCAATGCTGGAAATGATCTAAGAGAGCCAAAGAATGGCTTATGAGGGACCTACAGTAGTCAATAAGATGGATGATTTGACTGACAAACTGCATGAGAAGAAATTCCAAACAGAAAATAAGACGTGCCTCCACAAAACAGCAGAACCAAGAATTCCAAATTGTTCCAAAGAACAGGAAAAACAAAAAAAAAATGTTCTGTACACAAATATAGGTCTGTCTATAAATGCAGCTGCTGAGCACATGTGTAAAGCAGATTATCACAATGATCAAGCATGCCATCTGTATCATTCAAATTATGCACATTAGAACCTCTTCTAAACTCGAACCTTCATTATCAAATGAGTGCTTTGATTCAGGCAAAAAACGTTTGGAACAAAAGTTATTGTTTTGCTCACAAATCTTTTTTTACTAATCAAAACATTTCTCCTGAGAAGCTGTTAGTGAATCTGGAAACACATATGCAGGTTGGTCCTAAAGGACTTCCCTACCTTTATGGCAGTGGAGGCAATCTGGATGTGGTGGAGTCTGCGCAGTGTGCTGTCCCTGTCAATGAAGTATGAGGCTGCAAGCTGATGCAGGGTCTCCAGAGTCACTGCAGAGCTGTTTGAGCTGGGATCACTTCCATCTGACCTCCTGCTCAGCTTCCTTTTGTCCACAAAAATTGTGAGTGACTCTTCCCCTGAGCAGGGAAACAGAAACCACAACATTCGTCAGTGGCATCTTCTGCAAGTCTCATGTTGCCAGAAATAAGGTGATAAGCCAAAGTTTTCCCTAGCTGTTGTCTAATGTTCAGATTTCCTGTTGGCAAATGCAGATACTTCAGCGCTCTAAATGCGTAGACAACAGATACTATTCCAGGTTGATTTAGAGGTGGGGTGGAAGGTGGGATTGCCTCATATGAATAACAGCTATACAGTAGGACACATTTACGCCTAAAATGCAGTGAGACAGGATAAGTCTGCTCCTATTTACCACCAATATAGACATTCTGTAGATATTAAATTTAAATTGTGTATAAAATGTGTTTACTCCCAAGGTTGTTTAATGCTTTTTTTTTAAAAAAAAATTTATTTAACCTGAGCTTAAAAGAAAATTAAACCAGTGTAATACTTCAGTCTTCCTTATTGTTTCCTTCTTTTAAAGCATGTATCATATCTGATTTCAGAAGATACATTGTTCCAAATTGTTATAAACAATCCAGATTGTTTTAAGCAATTGTTATAAGCAATTGTATAAGCAATCCATTGTTTTCTAATCAATTCAGCAAAGCTAAAATGCCTGAAACCTGATGTAACCACTGTCTCAAGCCAAATTCATTTAACTGAAAAGTAAAAAAAAAAAGTAATAAGAATGTTAATCAGTTTCTTTAAAAAAAGGGAAACATAATAT
>JASSUY010007002.1:0-70172 GCA_032466535.1 Forpus xanthops | reverse complement strand
TAAGTCTCTGAAGACCTATTGCTATGCATTTAGTGATTAGGATAGGAGTCCTTTGCATGATTGTTATTATGCTCAGAGCACTTAGAAATGTTCTTCAGCTTTCATTAGGATTGAGGTGGAAGCTTCTAAACCCTATTACCACATAAAGGATTGGGAGGCAGGGCAACATCATTTTTACTACAGAACTGGGCAAGTCTGAACTCCATTGCCTCACTTTACTATTTTGCAGGCAAAGCATGCCTTAAGTATATGCCTTATATAAAAGAGATAAAAATAAGTGTATCCATAAAGTGTCATCTGGCACTACCTGGGTAGCACAGCCCTAAAATAAAAGCAGAGCATTTACATTAACTGTATGTTGCGCTTTTCAGAGGCTGTCAGAGTTCACATCCTCTGTAGGCTGTTGCAGAGAAAGATGCCAGTAAGTCCAAAACAAAGTCCTATTCAGAGTACAAAGAGTAATTTTCCTTCTGTTCAGCACTTCATGTATTCATATGGTTGGATCATGTTAGTTATTTAATAAGATAAAGATGAGTTGGAATTTAACATGTCCAGAGGCATTTCTGGTTTCCAGGAAGTGTCAACCCTATTCACTTTTCAAAACTAAAAAAAAAATTACATTCATGATCCTGTTAGGATCCGCCTTATTCAATAAAACAGTATTTTTATAAAAGGTCTCTACCTCTTTATCTTGATTCAGCTTATTCTCTACTGTGGTGCTTCATGCTCCCTTGTCACTTTAAAGAATCTTTTAGGTCTTTTTCAAAAGGCTAAGTTTTAAGGCTGGAGCTAAGACAGGTGAATTGCTTTGGGTTTGGGAGGTACTCCAGATCACAGAAGGTAACCATGCATGCTGACAGAGCAGTTGCTTCATCTGTTAAACACCATAATGTGATCTCTCTTCACTGGAAATGTAGAAGCGCAATATGCCTCTCCATGCACAAGGGTGTAATCCATCCAGACACCCTGCAGTGAGGCTGGATGGATTCAAGATACTTCTCTGGGGACTCAGATATCTTACAGCTGCCTCCTCTGCAGCAACACTGTGAAAAAGATGCTGTGTGTACTCTATGATCATCTTCTGCTGATTTGCTATTGCTAAGAAAGGATGAGCTGTGTATAGGACAGAAAAAAAAAAACAAGCCCACTTTCACAAAGTTACAAGGAAATGTGTAATCAGACCAGGGGAAACATGAAGGCGCAGTAAAAACACAAATAACTAGGAATTTAATTTAGCAAACATTATTAGTTTGGGACTATCAGTCCTATGACTATCATTGATGGTTTCCTACAAATGCGTGCCTTCTTGCTTACTTAATGAGGTACTGTGATTAATTGCAAAAGGACTAATACAACTGACATCACAATCAAACAGATTTGAAATAGCATACAATTTTTCAGTCAATGTTTCAATAATGTAAAAAAAAAACAAAACAGCTAATAAAGTCTATGTTATTTGTTCAGCAAACAGATTATTCTAGTGCTGTTTTAAGGACCTATGACATTTCCATAAACTCATCTACAAATCATGGTATATATGTGTAGGTTGCGCTTGTCTTTTATTCGTAGCCCACATGAAATAGCATCAGAGAAAATAGGATAAAAGAGTACAGTTTTTCAAAGTACATTCCTGGACCTTGATCCTGTGCCCTATTTTCCTAATTCCACCTCAACAAGTTGTCTCTACTTAATTTTTCCTTTTCAAGAAAATCCTGGTAATGTGTGGGAAGGACTTAAATTTCTCAAAACTCGGAGACAAGCTAGAGCATTGTCAAGAGAGGATATTTTTCTGTGATACTCTCTGACAAATACACACAAACTGTATGCATATATGTCAAGATTTATGACATTGCCATGCATCACATTTTTTCTCCTTTAAAGGACATGTCAGCTAGCGATGTGTTAGGTAAGCATTTAGGGCCATCTTGTAAATAACAGATTACCAAATCAGTTATAAAACTAATTAACACTGAACAGTATTTTTTATCTAAAGATCACATGTGAAATAAAACAAATCTCATGTAACTAGATTTTCTATTTGAGAAATTTGCAGCACAAGGATATTTATGATTTCTAAACGTTGAAAATAGAAGCAGACATTGATGTGGATGGTTCTCACTTTCACACGCTAGTTATTCTTCTGTTTTGCACACCTAATGGCTATACCTAATTTCATCTGATAGTCTTCTTTCTTCTGCTCTCAGAAACAGAAATGGTGCTGCTGATTTTTGATAAAGGAGCTGGAAGGAACTAACTATTTTGTAAGTTTAAAAGATACATTAAGTTCTTTTTGTTGTATCTGCCTACAAATAGAAAAATATGTTCAACGTGCAATTTCATTGGAAATAAGGGAAGAAAGGAAAATACTTCTGCCTTGCTTGCATGAATGTGGTGCCATTCCTAATATGCACTCACAACACATGCATTAACTTTTCATAGTAACAGCTCATTCTCTGTATGTGTAATAATAGAAAAATTGGTATTATTTTTATCTGTGTACAGAAGGACTAACATTAATAGGTCAATAGTTTTATTTTATCTCAGACATGCTTATACCCAACACATTGTATAAGATGAGTCAGAATTAATAAGGGGCACTTTTATGATAGGCAGAGAGCATTTTCTCTTTCCAAAGAGACAAGAACACTAAGCAATTAAAGCTACTACTGTAGTATTTTAAATATTTAAATATTGTAACACAGACCTAAAATAGTTGAGTAGTGTTGACACTAGCTGCACATTCCCCACATTTCTTTTGTACTTTTCTTAACCTGATCCTTTGTCCCTTGGGAAAACCTGTTTTATTATTTTAATCAGGGAATGTTTTCTTTAGTCAAATGCACGGAATGAGTCTTTCATATTTCTCTTTTTAAATGGAAGAAAAAAAACCAAGCAGATAAAAGTATGAAATTTGTTTTATTTTTTTCAGACCCTCTTTCTGCTAGTTAAAGGGTTTTGCTTGTATGTATACACAAGGCAAGAGATAAGAGAATTACAGACCTGGAACTTGCAGGTCTTGTTACAGAGAGTTGGTAGAAAACATATGCAAGTAAGAAGTCTTGGACTTGTAGGAAATTTCAAGTCCTTTATAAGAAATTTTAGAATGGGGAAATAAATAAAGAATTAGGGGAAAAAAATAAGACATATTTGATAATAAAATATGAATATTTGAATTTAAGATCTTTCAATGCATCATTCAAAACCTCTGTACCAGCAATGTCAAAACTGTGCCACATCATTCATGAAATGCTCAGAGTTAGTAATTAATTCATCTAAAAAGAAGAGCTCTTTGACTTTACTTTTAAAGAGTGCTGGGAAATGTGCTTCTGCCATGGACCACTTTACTGGATTAAATTAATTTGTAATGCATTCCTTCAAAATTTTTTTCTTAATTCAGAAGGGGAAGTGATTTATGAGGTATTTATATGTTTTTTATGTAATTAACTGAGTAATTCTTATTGAAAGGTACTGCAAAGATTCCTTCTGGATATGGAATTTTACCTGATTGTGCTTTAATGGAGACAGGCTGGGTACTATGCATAAAGAGACATTTTCAGTAAAGCTGAGACACAAGGGGAGCAAGTCCAGACGTGTAATAAATTTTGTATACTATGTATATTGCACTTCAAATTTCAACTTTTTAATTTGGCAACTACTTTTCAGGTTTTTAAGCACATAATTCTCTTTTGATTAGTGCAAAAGGCCGCAAAACAAACAACAACAAAACAAAAAAACAACCAACCAAAAAACCCACCAAACCCCAAATATACCACCATCCCCCCAAAAAAACAGATCATCTCTGTCTTACCTACTTGCCTGTATATATCCTCTTGGATGGTTTTGATAGATTCTGTCTTGGCTGCTGGGCTGCATTCATAGTATTAAGCACAGTGCCATAACTGTTTATGGGAAGTCACATAGAGAAAGGATTTGTCTTTTAGCATTTGGATTCAGATCTTTGACAATCAAACCTATGAGGCAGAATTGAGTATTCCTTTTGCCTTTATATCCTTTATTCTCTGCATCTATGAAACTTGCCAAGCAATCAAGTAAATAAGAAGAGTCACATTGAACCAAGTTAAATATTCCTTTTCCTCTGTGGAAGGCTACCATACTGTCCGAAGCCCAGCTCAACAGAAGCCCACAGGTGCTCATCCCAGCCAGAAAGATACCCAGGGCTTGGAAGCACATGCAGTGATCTTAAGGCTAAAGGGAAGCTTATCTGATAAGCTTTTTGATTTTCCAAGTATTACTGTTTATCTCACAAAGTTGAGGGATAAATAAAATTGTCCATAAAAGGTAAAAATAAAAACTAGGTTTAACTCCAATGACAGAAGGAGAAAAGATGATGTAAACCAAGTGCCACGAATTCTGTTTTGGCACTGCAAGTGCTTCAAACAGTTGAACAACATAATTAAATTCATAGAATAACTTTAATAGGTATGGTTTATCTCTGAGATTAATCTCTGATCTCTAAGAAAGATCTCTGTTTATTTTGAGAGGAAATTATAGACTGGAGAAGTCAACTATATACTGCTAAAGGGCTTTGTGAAACATTTTCTTACTGTGGTAGCAGGACATAGGACAGTGCAAGGGTTCCTCTAATTGTGAAAAGTTCACCGGGGACAAATAGATCTCGTAATCCACAGCTCATAGACTGAAACTGTTCATCCTTTAATGAGAACACTTTTTCAGAATTAACACTTGTATAGAACTGTCAACAAATAGTATCTCTGGCAAATTAAATAATTAATTTAACTGTCTCACTCTTAGGAAATAATTGTATTTTAATTAAATTAGCACACACTAGCAACTGGAGAGTATCTGAAGAAACTATAAATTAAATGAAATGTTATTTAGAGAGGAAGTTGTGAGCACATAAAAATCAAACATTTTGTCCCTTCAAATGCTCTGGAAATAGACAGATATATTCTATGTTGATTACAGAGTTACAGATAACAACATGACACCAATAAACCTACCACAGATTTACACCAGGGACCAGAGTGAAGCCATTTCTCTCATCTAATAAGGCAAATGAATAGTGAAATGTACTCAGTAAAATATCTGTTGGCAGTTGTGATGGGCGCTCCCACAGAAAGTGATCATATTCCTGGGACAAGGAGTTCACCAGCAGATACCGTCTTTCACATCTAGCACTGCTGAGGGGATGCTGTGATAGAGATATGGGGCAGTAGCCTGCACATTTCTGTCCCAGAGAGAAAATGCAAGAACAATCAGCTACTGATACAACCCCCACTATCTATCATGTCTAATTAGTGCTCTGCAGTTGAACAGAGAAGATTCCCATCCTAAGGACTTCTTTGACATCTGCCCATAGCTCCTGCCCCTGTATCCAGTGGATAACATAGCCTTTGCTCCCAGCAGTCTGGCACAGAACTATATGCTGGATGCTTTCACAACTACCTGTGTGAGGCTCTCTTGTTTGACTTAAATAAAGACATTCAGGACAATGATGCCTTCCAGGTGATCATCTTGTTTTAGGGAAAGCAAGAAGCTCCCAGTACATATGAGGCAACAGCATGTGCTAGTCCATGATAATCTCCTTGGCTGCTAGACACCTGATAAAAACAGAACTGCTGTAAAAAATTCAAGGACCATGCAGAATTCAGCTGTTCTATACATGTCTTTTAGCGAAGTATCACCCAAATGAATAATGGGCTACCTTTTAAATAGCAGCCTTGCCATATAAGATGTTGAAGTCCTCAGATAAAACACTGCTTTACCAAAGAGGCTCTTCAATGGCATTTGTAATGTTTTAAAATTGTTCAGTGTTGCCAGCAGCAATTCAGTATGCAGAGCCATAATGGAAAGTACCATAGAGAACAAACTCAAGATCTATGCAGTGATCTGTCCATCCCATAGGACCTCAGAGGTGGCAGAAATGATAACCTGAGGCTAAACAGTCCATATTAAAGCACCAGTTCAAACAGAAAAATATGCACAAGTTTCATAGGTGAAAGTGTAATACCTAACCACTGAACAGGGGACCTACAAACATAAGGAACTCAAATTTGGCCTCAGGCTAGCAATCACTCGATTGCAATCCAGAAAATTCATGTGCCCCACTGAGTGACTAGGTGAATAAACCCAAATCATCTCTGTGAGGAACAGGAGCAGACACCTAGCACTCTAGCACTGATGGCTCTGTTATTTCATGCTGCATCTCTCATGCTGGCTAAAGACAGGATCTGCATGGCGCTTTCAGTGTGAACTTTTGTCGTGGTTTAAGGCCCTCATGCAGTTGTGCTCACTCACTCCCCCCTCTTTCTTCCCCCAGTCCCAGGGGGATGGGAAGGAGAATCAAAAGAATGCATCTTCCACAGATTGAGATAAGCACACTTTAGTAACTCCAGTATAACACAAATCACGACTGCTACCACCAATAATAATAATGACAAGAGAAATACAAGGGAAAACAACACAATCACTCACCACCTATACCCAGCCTGACCAAGGAGTGTACCCCCCACCCTTCCAGATCTCTACTCTCCATTTTTACATCCTGGGCATGACATGTTGTGGCATGGAATACCTCTTTGGTCAGTTTGGGTCAAGTGCCTTGTCTCTGCTTCCTCCCAGCTTCCCCTCCTCCCCGGCAGAGCATGAGACTCAGAAAGTCCTTGGCCAGCCTAAACATTACCAAGCAGTAACTGAAAACACTGGTGTTATCAGCGCTGCTCCCCAGCCCAAAATCGAAATCACAGCGCTGCATCAGCTGCCAAGGAGAAAAATGACTGCTACTGCTGAACCCATGACAAATTTAAAGTCTGACTTTTGTAGCCCAAAAATGCAAAATCTGTGTTAAACACAACAGAGAGTTAGAAGCAGCACAAGCCATATTTCCTATAAATATGTCAACCATTGTTCTCATACTATTACTCATTTGGGTTGGTACAGATTATCTAGGGAAGTGGATGACTTTATCACACATTATTTGTTACGTATTCAATACTCAGCAATCTGCTTACTGATGCAGTCAATAACATGTCACCAAGTTCTGGGAAAGAAAATTCCCTTGGATCAGCTTGCAATTCTGGCTATAAAAACTTTACCTTTCCAAATCCCCTTCTCTCCTAAATGCTTTGGACTTGATATAAGCTACGGAAGATTTCCTGAAATGTGGGCTACTGCAGAACACAGATGAGTCCACAGATCACAGTATCTCTTTCTCTCTTAAAGCTTTCTGATTTTGCTGTTATATGCCACTGATCTGTGATAGAATTCGATCTGAAACAAGAGAGGAAAAAATGACCTGTTCTCCCACCATAGTGCTTGAACTGGTCATAAAAGTGCCCTTGATGATCCAGTTAGCATTTACTGTGTGCAATGCTTCTTCATCTCTTCTCTCAGTGGAAAAGTGTGTGCGTGTAAGCTGGTAAGTATGTTTGTGTCAGTGTTTTGCAGTGTGATATAATCACAAGTAATGTACAGGATTAGCAAAATGTTATTTTTCATGACCAAAAGCAAACAAATCCTGATGTCTTCCTCTAGCATGTGATAGAAGCAATGGGGGGATTATCCATTTTACATCTTTTAGTTTGTCATTCACATTTCTTTGTCCTTTTAACAAAACAATAGGAGATGAAAATATGGATTTTATCATGAACATGTAGATATTTTTCATCACTATGAAAATCCTTTATACGTAACTGAATTTAACTAAAGGGAATTCTGATTTAGATAGATTTAGATGGCGTGTGTAGCCGAGACTTACTCAGCTCTAGAACAGGATGTAATCAAAAGAGGAATCTAATTGGCACTTACTGCAGTAAACTACTTAGATTGTATAAACAATAATAATCATGTCCCAGATAGTAAGTTTGGGTTTGGGGCTTTTTTTTTAAGTTAAAAAATAAAACTGAAGTATTCAGTTTAGTAGTAAAATACAGTCAAAAGAGGGTATTTTTATATCTGTCAAATTCAATGAACTTAATATGCGAATTAAGTAAATCATATAGGTGAGCATAGATGGAAAATAAAAAGATGGGATTCACTACTTCTGGATATTTTGTTAAAAGAGATCCGTATATATCCTGAGCTTTTAATAGGATTTTTTTCTACAAGGCTGTGAATTTGACCCTTAAAGTCATTTTAGTGGTACCTGCAACATATGTAGGGTTCTGGTAACAAGGAGGATTTTCTGCTTATCAGGGTATGTTGCATTTGGTGTCAGTAACTCCAGCTGGCACTGAGTAACTTGTGTTTCCCATCATCATGTCTGGCCTCCTACATGTAGAGAATTATGGTGTTTGTTGCTTCACATTCTTGCACATTTTCCTTAGGACCTGACCCTCTTCCACAAGGCTGGAAAGTTTAGGGAGGAACTCCATCAAGAGAAACTTCTTGGATGTTTATGCATATCTACTCATAACAAGGTTTAGTTGCCAGAAATTTTTTTATATTTACTCCATTTGCCAGTTTTCTATAAAAACCAAAAGGATCTGGAATTAAATGATTTGCATTCAGTACAAGCCATTAATGTATCCAAGCACTGTTGGATGTTGAAGTAGAAAATAATAGCTTTGCTTGATAATGAAGTCTTTTACAAAATAGACACCGTATTTTACTTAGCTGCGGACAGAAATAACGGCTATTGTGAATATATCCAACTTCTCATTTCCTTTATCAACATTTTGCTTTTATCAGACTTTGAGGAAAAGATTTTCCTGACCAATGCTGTCTACCTCTATGTCCTCATGTAGCTTAATAAAGGTAATTAAAGGTTTCACTACAGTTTAATTGAAGCTACACACCATGGAATTACTATGTGCAGCACATTTTCACTATGTTCAGCATGCCTGCAAGTGAACAGTCCTTTTGCTTATTCTAATCTTCACGGAAAACCAGCAAAATGCCAAGTATATATTTGCAAACTGACCGGTAATCCAAAACAGTTTGGCTCAATACTCCAAATAGTGTTGATGTGAGTTGAGTCAGTAATTAAAGTTTGGACTAAGCAGGAGACAAAGCTGCAAGTGGCTACAGTTCACAACATGGAATACTGTAACTGAAGACAACAAACAATAAACATACATGTTTAAAAACTTTTCTGTTCTGTTAACAAAGAAGAAAATTGAATAAATTGAGCTGAAGACATACTCTGGCTTATGAAATTAATAAAACAAAAGATAGGAACAGAAAACACTCTTTAAAGAAAGCACGATTAAAGAATAAGGCACCAAGTCAGGCTGTCAGTAAAGCACTGCAGAGCTCAATCACCTTTTTGAATTACCGCCTGGAAGTCACACATATGTCTTTCAGAGCATGTACGCCAGGCCCATAAACGTGCAAGAGTGCATGTGTTCTCGAGATGACCATGTCAGCTAAGGATAAAGGAAAGCATTCAAAACATGTGTCATGAGTATTTTCCAGAAAAAAAAGTATAGTTGAGGGGAAAATAAAATAAAAACGAAAAATAAAAATAACCCAAACAAAATCCAACTGAGAAACAAAATGGAAGAAGCTCATTCAAGATTCTTCTCAGTTTTCTCTTAAGTATCTATATATAGGGCCATAATTTATGAACATACAATTTTTAATTGTATGTTCATAATGTAATACTCTATCTCTTCCTGCTAAACAATAGACTAAATAACAATGAAATAATGAAATACATAGGTGGCTGCCATTCACTGGACACATTAAAAATTTCCTACTATTTCTACATCTGTACTTATATTCAGAGTAGAGCCAAGATCGTATTCAGGCTTTCCATCAGCAAACAGAGATACTGCAACAAGCAACCTGCAGTATCAATACTCAGATTGTTTGAATATTATGAATTTCAGAAGAAAAATCCCTTCATTTTTGCCAGACTAGAGCTGGTGACCCTCCCCTCAGAGCTGCCCAATCCCCATTTGAAATGTAACCAGAAACTGAAGCAGTTGGCAACTAATTTTGTCAGTTGAAGATAAGGAGGTTTTATTTCTGGTACTGAAGTGTAAAAATAACACTAAGACCAATAAATGTGGCAGGTTTCTAAGCACTTTACTCCTTGTGCCTCCTCTCTGAACCAAGGACAAATGCAAACCTCACCTCACCCGCTGAGGGGTGACTTGGATACCATGTGTAGTAAGAGTCATTCACCATTTACACACTGGGGTTTATGGTACATACTAAATGCTCAGTGAATGCTCTATTTCTCAACCATTACTAGGTTGTTAACTTTCATTGCTTTCTAAATGCTTACATTGGAACCAGAATAATTCAGGCAAGGATGTCCTTTTGAGCCCAGGGCAAAGCGAACTTCAAAATCAGGTCAAGCTGCTCAGGGCCTTGCTTAATGCAGCACCAAATGCCTACAGGCATGGAAAGCCCAGAAACTCCCTGGGCTACCTGCTACAGTGCTTAATCAGTTCAATTGTGGATTTGTACCCAGCAGAGTTCCCTGAGCTGCAATTTGTGACTTTTATGTCCCATCCTTTTGCTTCATCCTTTTTGTCTTCATTCTCTGAGAAGAATCTACCTCTGTCATTCCTGTAACATTCACCTCCAAGGGAACTAAAGGCAGCAATGAGATGCTCTCTGCCTTCTGCTCTCCATGCTGAATAAACCTTGGCACCTCTGTACTCGACATGATCCAGCCTCAACCATCTTAGTGGAACTCTGCTGGACCCTCATAATTTGTCAGCATCCTTCTTGTCCCGGGATGCCCAAAATGGGACACTGTGCTCCACATGTGACTCCACAAGTACCACATAGAAAGGAATAATCACTTCCTTCAACCTGTTGGCTATGTCTATGCTACAAATGTTGCCTGCTTATTTTAGGGCCCCAGGAGGATCTGGGAATCAGCCTGGGCCACTGGCCAGCTTCTGTGCTTTCAGCCTTTCTTTTGCTTCCTGCCTTGGGGCTCCAGCAGACATTTCTCCTTCCTTCAGCCTGACCCTTAGCCCATCCCTTCTGGAGTCATTCTCTAACTAAACACATCTTTAGCTTTCAGCTATATGACAGTGTCCTACCTCCATCACGTACTTTGTAGTCACACTGTGTAGCCCAGAAGATATAAATTACTGGTGTATTTGCTTTATGGCCACACAGCACATCTTTGTGCTAAAGGATGGAAGAACTTAGTTCAAAATCCAGACATAATACGAGTGTTTCTGGTATGAAAAGACTATTCGTCAACAGCTACCACATAGTCCTCCTGCATTAGGAACAGGAAACGCTGTGGTATCTCAAACATTGCCATATGAAAGAGCTTTAAACTCTTAATTTTTAATACTCTTGGACAGTAACCAAGTTGATATATTCATCCTGGCAGCAAACCACAGAAATTCCCTCAGTCTGGTACATTTGTTTTCTTGTCAGTATGGAGAACCTTAGGAAGTACAGACAGAAATGTGTACTATGCTCATACGTGCTGATGTTGCTTCAGAGAAGTCTTGCAACATACTAGCTTCCTCCACAAGGTTTGATATAAATAACTTTTGTCTACCAGCTATATCCAATACTTGTTCTCTAGATGGTAAACTGTGAATATTCTCTTTTGCACTACCTGTTTTCATGCTGTGTAAAACCACAGATGTTTACTTTGGGGTTTTAAATGCTCGCTATTCACAGGCAGATGTGTGTGTTCACACAGATCCATACAAACCAGAGATGCACACACTTGAAGCAGAAGCTGCTTGTTCATATTAAGTATTTGAGAACTGCCTCCTTTGTTCACATTTCGCCTGGTGTTTTCTAAAGCAGCTGGTGAGCAACAGGGACTCAGGCAATTTACTTCTTAGTAATTAAGCCCCAAGAGGTCACATGACTCACGCCCTCCGCTTTTCCACAGATGATTTCCATCAGCGGTCGGCAGGGATCTGCCTTTAGGAAGGCTCCCAAACAGATGCTCTGCACAGACTGTTTCAGCTTCTCTGCCACGTCTTTGCCTGGAAGGGTGCTTTGGGCTACACACGCCTAAAAGGAAAAAATGGGGCAGAGGAGAGGGACCTAGGAGAGTAAGTGAAAGCCCCAGTAAACTGCTTCTTTACATTAACAATTAGCAGATCTTACACAGAAGGGAGAGGAAATCACAGGCTGGCTTGCAGGGACTATTGAACTGCTTGTTAGAATCAGAACTCTAGGGATATAAAGACTCTAATAAGAAAACTGGAGAATAATGAAAGATACCCTCATTGCATTAGTCAGTCAGAATGCCTGTACTGCAAATTTTACTGCCATCAATGCCAGGTCCAGTTTTGGCTCAGTTACAATCTCCACTCATTACAAATCTGAGGTGTGATCATACGTATATCACAAACTGTTTTAAAATGGTTTTTGTTTGATCTTTTCTATAAAATGAAACTGCAAAATGGCAGAACTGTACCTCACGCTGCATGCTGTAGAAGAATTTGAACAATACAAAAGCACAGATTAGTGAAAACTGCAGATCCTGCCAGGAAAGCTTATATTTCTATTTTTTAACATGTTAGGCTTCTTGCTTCATTTGAACTTGGCACATCTACAAAGGAAACATTTTGTAGGAGTTTTATAATAAGAATAGGATGCTTCAGAAATTGAATAAATAAATCTAATGCTGAAAATAAATATAATGTGAATTAATTTGCATTTCTGTATTTTAGTTAACATTTCACTATAGGCTAAGCTTGCAAATTAATTTCCAATAGTAACAACATTTTCAAAAAATATGCTATGTAATCTAAGCACCTATTGAAGTAATAATGCCACTATGACATTAGCTTATATGTTCCCATCTACAGAGGTTAATTTCCCCCCTATTTTAAGTCAGATTTGCAGTGTAAGTGGTGCAACAGCAGATATTTTCCAGCGCAAGTTTATTTTTTAAGCAAGACCATTTCACTCAGGTTCCCTTCACACACACAAACATCAGCCAATGAGTTTTACTATATTATGGGGGTTTTTGTCATAATTGATTGCTTTAACTTTAACCAGGAGAAAGTAAAAACCGCTACATCTAAATATAAGGCCAGAAAGTCAACAGAAATAGTGTCATTGGTATTGACTTGTTTAGGATTAGCGCCATTTATAGCTTCTTGTAGATATTTGAGAGCCTTAAATTTCATTGATCTTGAGTAAGACTATATACAAGATTCATTATCTATATACTTATATTTTATTATTTTCAGGGAGTCAAGAACTGATTTAAGCCTGAATTATTTGAAGGAACTTATTTGCTGTATTTGATTTTGACTGCAGTTCCCCTATCTGCCGTGCAAAGTAGATTAGAAACCTTCTCATGTCTAATGACCTTACAAAAGGCCAGCTTACAATAAGCAGCTATTTGCATAACACCACTGTCGTAACTGGGTTTACTTGGCAACACTGGTTTGGACAAGCCCCAGATGAACTCGCCCTTTTTATGTAAAGCAACTACTTTCTCATAAGAGTTAAAGTTGAAAGGCCAGTGTAGTCCAGACAATCTCTGTGCTATCATGAATATCATTAATTATGATTCATCCTTTATCTCAAATATGATGCTCTCATTAGGATGAAACATGTATTATTTAATGAGACATTTGACTTTATTATTTTTTTCCAACTGTTCACAGAAATTTATATGTCTCAGTTTAAAGCATAGCCAAATTGACAGTGATAGACAGTTTGGCATTAGTCACTTTTTTCCAAGACTTAGTCCAACAGTGTCTTATTGAATACAGCTGCAAAATTCAGATCTTCCAGATGGTCACCACAGTTCTCAGAGACTAAGAAGCCAAGACATTGGTGCCAGCTTATGTAATGAGCCTTAAAATACTGACATGTACAAGAAAATCCACGTGTCTTTACTATGTCTTTTTTCATCAGTAGATATGGTGAACAAGTATGATGCTTACTATGAGCTTGGTATTACCAGAAATGAACAGGAGGGTATATGCTTTATGTGATTGGGAATTATGGATTTGATTCAGATTGTTAATGATGGCTTTCCTGTGGTAGTGGTAAAGAAGGACAGCAATCCTTCCTAGCTTAGTTTCTTGTCCAGGGCATACTGACTTTCTCATGTCAAATAATTACAGGTTTTTTTGCATCTGAACGGATAATCACTGCTTTTATTTTCTGTGGGCTGTGGTCTGTTCTAAAGGGAAAGGAAAAAAAGAAAATCAAGTTCCAATCAGTAAACCAGGATTTCACACACACACACACACCCCCTTTCCACATGCCTAGCTCCTATGGCTTAAATTTCATAGAAGGCATACTTCACCCTGTAATGGTTTGTAAGAACAATTGGAGAGGGGAGGTTGTTCCAAGGCTTCTCAGTTTCAGTCACCACAGTTTGGAATCCGTCTTATCAGTTTTAAACAACTGTCTAAAGCTAACACACTCTAAAAACATTACATAAAGAGAGCTCCATCCTTGTTATTTAAATACTTACCTTCCAGTCCTAGTGCTCTCACTTCTGCCTCAGCAACAGAGATCTTAACATGCAGTTGATTTCTGATTTTGAAATCACAAAAAGGAAAGTTATGGGATGAAATAGAAAATAAAAATTGGTTCAGTTACAAAGCTACAGTTACAAAAGCAGACCCTAATCTTATATGAAAATAACGGTTGCCGAGCATTTGAAAGGGCCAGAACTGCCTCCTGACAAAATATAACAACATAATTTTGTCTGATATTTCTTTGAGACACCAGCACCTCCCTGAGAAGGAGAAGGAAACTGCATGATATTTTAAAGTTCAGATGATCCAGGAGCAGTTACACTAATGGCACAATCCTCTCCTACAACCCCATGTAACACTTTGTCTAGATTTTAACTAAAAGAATTGTGTGAGTGTAGAATTTATTTCAACATGATAAAATTATACCCCTTTTTTTGCCCAGTTACAGAAATCACTTGTTACAAAATTCTGAGAATTGAATTTCTGGAAGTGTTTTGCATTATATTTTAAATATTGTTATTAAATAAGATTTGAATTATTCTTAAAACATTACATTCTTTTCTAATAGCTATCAATAACAATATACAGTACAAATGACAGAATTACAAATGACATGGTCAAATCTTAATTTTTTTTTGTCTATTAGTCGGAAAATACAAACCTATATATTTTTATAGATAAGTGTTTTGATAGCAGGAAGTAAGATAGAGAGACACTAAGTTCTAGACACAGAGATAGACCCCATTCAAAACTCAGCTGAATAAAATAAAACCATGCCAATTTAAATCAGCTGCAAATCTGGCCTGTGAATATGTTGTTTTTCATTTGGAAAGAGGAATATGCAATACATCAACTAGTCATATCCAGGAAAAATGATCCAAGGTTATTTAGCCAGGAAAATCATTAAGATGTTTGATTTTGCACTGCGTCCATGAACTTCACACACCATTGTGGGTGAACATAGAGTTTTAATTCCAGAAAGAAAAGAATAAAATTAGCCTAAATACTGTATTTTTCTCCTCTGCCCTATTTAAAAGAGGTTAGTAGCATTAAAAAGTCACCAGTGAACTAAAAGTCATTACCATGATACAAAGCTGAAGGCTTTGAGAAAATGGCAAGTCCTGGAGAAGTGGAGATAGTTTGGGAAAGAGAAGAAAGGGAGAGGGGAACATGACCATTTGGGACAAGGATAACCCAGGCAACAGGAAAGAGACATGAAATCACTAAAAGACATGAAGGAAGGGAAGGAGGTTAGATACAGATGCAACAAACTGTGTGGATAATAAAAGTTAGACCTTAGGAGAACCTGTATTTGAGAAATGCTACACACATTGGTTATGTTTGGTTATTGTTTGTTTGTCTTTGTCTGGAGGAAGTTTTCCAGAACTCTGAGCACCTTCTGTTCTTATTGCTCTTCAGTTCTCTTCCTCTTTCATCACCTATAAGCTCTCTGCAGGAAGCCTGCAGTGCTTTGTCATGCATCCCTTCACCCTGCACCACCTCACAGAAGATGCTGGAAATTAGGAGATGCTTCTAACTGGTTCTTTCCAGTACCACTCAAAATGCCCAGATTCCACATTTGGTCAATGCCAAACATCACGATAAACGTCTGGGTTTCCAGTGTACCACAATTATCACAGTAAACAACCTAAATACTCATGCACAATTAATTATGAATACAGCATGAAGTACTACCTGATGCCCTTCCCACAAGCCTCCATATATCATTCCTGACAGCCATGAGCTCCTTAGCTCCATGAGAGCCACATGCTGTGGTCCCACCACATCCATGTGCTCCTGGCTCACATCAGCCAGCCTCTGCAGAGCACCTTTGCTTCCCACCCCTGGGAGCTCATGAGATACATCATTCCAGGGGTCCAGTGGGGATGCAGGTTAGCCCTTGGGACAAAGCACAACTGCTTCTCACCCAGCTAACACAGACTATGACTGTCATAAAATAGAAGCAATTCCTGGACATCAGCCTCTTGTGTTCTGCCTGATCTTTTTCTTGCTGCTGCACTTCTTGGGGATTGTGCAGAATTAATAGTACTGGCACTAAGACTCAGTACTACCCAAAATATTTATATTGCTTTGCCAGGTTTTTTTTTTTTGGCAAACAATTATTTCAACACCTTTTTCTTACCAACCTGCTAGGCTGAAGATAAGAACACTTAGAATTTACACCATAGTGCACAGAATACTTTTGAGGTGTGCACTAAATTATTACCATCTGCCAGCCACTCTTTAAAAATACACCACATCTAGCAAAAGTGGATGTGATTAAATGAGATCTCACAGATGTATTCTTACTGTCTGAGATTAGGCCAAATACCTCTTTATTTGTTTTTTTATTTTCCCCCTTAGCCTAAGCTTATCTGTACATACTCCAAGGACTTGATTTGCTGATTTTTCTATTTTACTGCCATGGTCTCCTTTGAGACTTTTTATAATCTTTGGCACAAGCAACAGACTTAACAATTTCCTTGATGTTTGATGTTTATTTAGGGCAGATATAAACCATCTATCATATATTCCAATCCTTAAATGACCCTGAAATGCCAGTTTAAATACATTTTTCTCAGAATCAATACTGTCAATGGCAAAAAAATCTATCTAGATTTGCTAAAGATTAATATTGTGCTGTAACGACGATGCTACTCTAATACATTCAATCTATTTTACTGGGTCTTACCTTTCACAGGACTTCCAGAAATTGCAGATCTCAGTCTTTTGGAGTCTAGGCAGGTTTATGGTTTCTTCTAAATGGAAATATGCAGTTTCTTGGCCTTCACATCAGTGCATTCTTGCCATACACCCAGAACAGTGTTTCTTTAGGCATCAGTATCTCATGTGTTTGTATTCAGCTTGAAATTTTCAGAATTGTTGCTAAAAAGCAAACTCTTAAAGTTGTTTGCCAGGTGCCATTGCTTACCAGGTCCTATTTAAAGTGCCCAGTCATTCTGTTCCACAGAGCCCCTGTATCTGTTTTCTGATTGTTGTTGTCCCCTTGCTTTTCATTGTTCCCTGAATCACTAACATTACCTGGGTCTTGCAAGTCCCTGTTCAGTGTGTTCAAGGCCAGATGGATGGGGTTTTGAGTGACCTGGTTAGTGGAAGGTGTCCCTGTCTGTGGCAGGGGCTGGAACTAGATCAGCTTTAAGGTTCTTTCCAACTCAAACCATTCTGTGATCCTATGATGATGATTCTGGAATGACAACTTCACTACGCTCTGGAGCTCTTGTGTCTATTGATGTCTACAGATACTCCTGTTCCAGTGATCCTGGTTCCTCCAGATGTGTGGAAGTGGGTGTAGCCTGCTCTCCTCTTGCCACTGGCCATGGAAAATCCTTGGAGCCACAGGGAAGCATCTCAGAACAGTCTGGGCAGAGAGGGAGCTCACAGCTAGGGCAAGTCAGGAGACACATGGCAAAGGCAGGATGTTGATCCATGGCAAGGCCTCTGTGGAAATAAAAAGAAGTGTTTCCCCTGAGGGGATTATATAAAATTTGCTGCAAAGCAGAAATCAACAGAAAGTTTCCTGTCTGAGACTGAGAAAAGGGAACACATCCTGTCCTTCAAAGAGGGCTGGCAAAGGTTTTGTTTAGAACCTTTTATTCTCATCTGCTTATTTTGAGATTTCCCTGTTTCATAAATTACCTTGTTCCAGATATTATGCAAACAGTAGGGTTTCTTTTTTTTTTCTTTTTTTTTTTGGTATGTTTGCTTTGAACAAGGGTGCAGACAGATCTCAAAATCTTGGCTGACTTGGGATCCTGTCATTCTTCCTAAACAAATAGTGCTCTTCTCACCCCATCTGCCAATGCACTGATCACTCTTCTGGCAGGTCCAAATTAGCACACAGATGCTGATCACTGTTCTGGTTTGTATATGCAGTGCAAACATGACAAGAAGATTTTTTTGTTGTATACTCAAGTTTCTTTAGGCCAAGTTGGACATAGCCTTGGGTGGCATGGTTTTTAGTGTGAGGGGTCCATGCCCATGGCAAGGGGGTTGGAACTAGATGATCTTAAGGTCCTTTCCAACCCTAATTATGTTTCTATGATTCTTCAACTAAAATGTTTTGGATTCACTATGATCTCCTGGATGTGAGAAGATAATCTGTTTTCTACAGCTTACATCTGAATTGCACTGACTGGCCAACTTCTAATTATTTTATCAGGATTTTGTTATGGTCTTGCAGCAGTCTCCAACAAAATTTTGTCCTACATCCCAGTTGCTGTCTTTTATTACATTTTTCAGCACCGTCTTCTCACATTGTTTCCAGAAATCTCTGACTATATTTCATAACTTCCCTTACTTTCTTCCCTTCCCCTGGTCAGCATCACTTAATTCTTGCACAACACACACAAAAAACAGTATAGGCATGCTTTGGAGAGAGTCTATAAATACAGTTATTCAAAAAGAAAAATGGACAAGATTAATTATTAAGTCCCACTTCTGAAAGAAGATTGCTGCTTTCATAAGGAGTTAGCTAGATGATTTAAACAGGGGAAGTTCACATTAGATATAATGAAGAAATTCTTTACTGTAAGGGTGGTGAGACACTGGAATGGGTTGTTCAGGAAAGCTGTGAATGCTCCATCCCTGACAGTGTTCAAGGCCAGGTTGGACAGTGCTTTAGGCTACATGGTCTAGGGTGAGAAGCTCCTGCCAATGGCAGGGTTTTGGAACTAGCTGATCTTAAGGTCCTTTTCAACCCAAACCACTCTATAATTCTATGATTTTCATGAACATAATTTTCGAAGAGACAAGAGATTTAAATTTAAACCCATTACCCCTTGTCCCCTTGCTGCAGTCCCTGATGAAGGATCCTTCTATAGCTCTACAAACCAAGAAAACCCTGGGTAAGTGTCTCTAGCACAAGTGTTTGGGATTTTTTTCTCTTTTTTTTTTTTTTTAATACTCCATGAGCTGTTGCCTTCAGAAAAGAATTTTAACTCTCTCATTTAATAGCAAGGTGTTTTAAATTATCTTGTTTACAGTTGTAATAAGAGGCATAGATGAGTGGCAATGCTGTATTTTCAATTACACTTCAGATTTGTGGCATAGTATTCCATCTCTGCCTCATGACAGAGGGACAGTCAGCTATTTTCCACAATAGATGGAAATTCCTCGGTATGGATTAAAAGCCAATAAATAAATAAATAAGCAACTTGTCTTTTAGTACAATCAGGAAAATTCAATGCTTGGCACCAAGATACCTCAAAACACTGACCCACAAATGTGTCTCAGAAAGCTCTTTATTGCAGACACCTATATTTTCTGAAGTTTTCACCCAAAATCAAAAATCTAAGTGTCCAGTTCTATCTACTCTCAGTTGTATTCTTTACATGGGAACTAATTTTATTCCTCCAGTGAGAAAGCATGCATCAGCAACAGGAGAGTTTGCATCACCCTCAACAGTTTTAGGGGAGCCTACTGAATCTTCTTAAAGCATCCCTCAAGGCTTTCGTACAAATCAAAGAACAATTTCCTCTGTGCAGGCATGGAACAAGATAGCCAAAAAGCCTAATTGCAAGTATTTAATCAGGAAGTCTGGCACAGAATGTGCACTTGCAGTCAGCACTGGAGGACAGGATGGTGGTTAAATCCCAAGGGCAGAGCACTGAGGGAAAAGACTGAGCATGATGGGAGGGGGCCTTTGGGTCAGTCAAATTAAATCCAGGGATCAGACAAGGATTAACTGGGTTCAAGTGGCTCAAAGTGCCCAGAAGTGCTCAGGTACTTCTTCATAGACATCTGAATTGCAGCACTATCTCTCCACTGCTGCTATCTAAACTTTCAGTGAGTTGTATCAGCTTGTATTTTTCACTAATTTCTGTGGAATTTCGATACTGAATTCCCCCTGGTTCCTAAGAAAACCACTTTTAAAATGTTGGAAAATCAATCTGCATATAAGTGAGGATATCTAAGCAAGGTTACACCTACAAGGAGTAACTTTTAATGCAGTTTTGATGACATTTGATATTCAAATATCTCAGGTTTGTAACACAAGGACTCTTGCAAGTAGAAAATTTTCAGAGTGAACCACATAATGTCCATTACCAAGAATAAGGCATCCAGTTGCAACTTCCATTAACAGATAGAAACAGCAGACAGGCCCTCATAATTTAATAATTTCTGGTAATATTAGTTTTAGAACCAAAGAATTTTGAAAAAAAAACCACACTGGATTTTCCCCAAGGGCATCAATAAAACCAAAACCATCTAACTCTCAAATAAAACAGTCTAATAAGCACATTACTAATTTTTTGCTAATTCTTGCTGTAATTTGATACAGTGTCACCTTGACACACAACGCTGTTGCAGCATAGCAAGCCACACAGAGAGAGCCATCTGCATGTAAAAGAAATAAATCGACTACACTGTGGTCAGCATTTCACCAGGCAATCATTTTAAAAGGCTGTTATGAAACATTGCAGGCTCCTGCTGGGATCTGGTTTCTATAAATATGTGGCCCTTGTACTTGTTTAAAATCATAGATGTGATATGCTTTACTGAAGAGAAGCACAGGAATGGAATTAAATGGGAAATACAGCTAAAGTAATAAACAGAATCAACCAAAATGAAGATGCTTGTTCTGTTTTTGCTTGGACTTTGCAAGCAATACTGACAGCAGTCTGATAACTATTCCTTCCACTTTTTCCATGTTATCATTCACAACTGTATAGCTTACCACTGAGCCTGCAACAGGGTTTCTTTGTGAAAACAAGCTGCACTCAGCTCACATATTAAATGGATTTTATACCCACAGATTAAAGTAGTATGACAAAGTGTTTGGAAAGAACTACAGAAATATAGTGGACTTGTCTTATAGGAGGTATTTCTTATACTAATTCCTGTTCAATCTGTAGGAAGATAACAGGAAACACAAGGTTTTTAAAAATTGTATAAAATAATAAAATATTGTATTATGACACTTTTTTTTCTTTTCGACTCCATGAGCTGTTGTCTTTAAAAAGTTTTAAAGACTTGATTAATAGTAAGGTGCATTAAATTATCTTGTTTACAGTTGTAGTGAGAGGTACAGATGAGCTTTCTCCTTGCAACCTTCAACTCTCACCTTTCATCATTTCTGTCCTCTCTGCCTGTTAAGGACATATTCCTGCTCGACCATTCTCCCTTCAGACTGCTTCACTCCTAATCCTACGGGAAGTACTTCTTCCTCACGTGTTAAAGCAAACCAACAAGAAAACCAAAACTCCAAACCAGCCAAGAAAACCAACCCCTCCACTCCACCCCACCCTTCAACATTAGCAAACCTGAATGACAACAAACAGCATCACTGCTTCCCAAGATGCGACAAAGCACTCACAACAGTCATACTGAACCACAGGACACTGAAGCAACTTCCTGGGTGACACAATCAATAGTAGCACGCGAAGGTTGGAAACCATTAATGCTAACATATTTACTCATCCCCCTTTACTTCCCCTAAATTCCCCTGTAGTTTTGACCACTGTTGCTGTGCTCTGGGCTAACAGAAAGCTGCCCAGGCTTTATGTACTTGCCGTGGTCATGTGTTGAGAAGTCTTCTTCCTCAGCTTAGGAATGACACATGGGATGAGATGAAACCCTTCTTGCTCAGCTCCAGAAAGGTTATTTCTGTCTTGTAGACATTTGAAAGCACAGATGCTGCACCAGCTATGGGGTTTGGAAGGATTTCTGTGGGCTGCTTTCTCAGATGTACGTATTTCAGCCCTCTTTGGCCTCTTGCTATATGCATAGATAGGGTGGGACATTCTGAGCAATTAATGAATCACTGCTGTTATAGTATGGCTGTAAATGATTAACAATTCAACAGGAGCTTCTCTGCCAAGCTGCTAAAAAAGAACAAAAATGGGACAGGCCTGATTCAGCTCCCCTGTTGTGCCAACATCCGTGAATGTACTTGTGATTCTGTGAAAATAAAGTATATGGTTGTCAAAGTTTCCCTAACAGAGCAGCCCAAGATCTGCAAACTGTATGTTCAGACTTGGATCAAAACCATGGAGCATGTTGGTGTTTAGCTTGGATTTGAGCTTTTCCAGAAACAACAGAAACTTGGTATCACTTCAGATTAGGGAAAGAACAAAGAAGTAAAATCTTCATTGCAGAGTTCAGCTGTGGCCATGTCATGTGAAAGAAGGTCAGGTTACGAGTGACCGTGCTTTAAGTTTTACTGTTAAAATTCCATAAAAAGCAAGAAAATCCTCACTAATATTTGACCTAAAAACATTGCAGACTAGTCATATTAATGAAACTAACTTCAGCAAAAATTTGCTAAGAAGTTTACCAAGAAGTCTTTCATTGCTTTTAATGGTTCGGGCTTTTTTTTACCTTGGAAATGCTAGCTACATATTCATAATTTCATTATAATATTCTAAGTGCGGTATCTTTTGGCTTAAGAAACATGAAATTTGTGAAGAACAATCTAGGTTAATTGTCTTGGGTTCAGCAGTAGCAGTCATTTTTCTCCTTCCTGGTAGCTGCTGCAGCTCTGTGTTTTTGACTTTTGGCCTCGGAACAACGCTGATAACACCAGTGTTTTTAGTTAGTGCTCAAATGTTTAGTCTGATCAAGGACTTTCTGAACCTCATGCTCTGCCGGGAAGAGGGAAAGCCAGAAAGAAGCAGAGACAGGACACCTGACCCAAACTAGCCAAAGAAGTGTTCCATACCACAGCATGTTATACCCGGTATATAAACTGGGGGCAGTTACCTGGAAGGGCTAGGTCACTGCTCGGGTTGGGCTGGGTATTGGTCAGCCAGTGGGTGGTAAGTGATTGTATTCTCTTCCCTTGTATTTCCCTTGCAATTATTATTATTGGTGGTAGCAGCAGCGGTTTGCGTTATACCTTAGTTACTGGACTGTTTGTATCTCAACCCATGCAAATTACATTCTTCCCATTCTCCTTCCCATTCCCCCAGGAGCTGAGGGGAAGAAAAAAGGGGGAGTGAGTGATCAAACTGTATGGCTGATTTACAGCTGGGCTTAAACCACAACATTAATAAACATGTAAACTTCTTTTCCTTATGAAATAAACAGGACTTTCTATTTCCACTTTAACGTATGCTATCATGGGCAGAAAATTAGCTAAAGGTTGCATTAAGGATTATGGATTATCTCTTCTTGAAATGTGGTATATTTCTTTAAAAGCCTGCAGCCATCCCTGTGAAATTGTATTGAGGATCTAAGATGAAATCTGACGGAGTCATTATGGCCCAACTTCTGAGCTAATGAGTTTTATTTATCATAGAATGGACAACCACAGACTGATTCAAAACTTCATATATTATAAAGGAGTCATATTGGAATGTCTCTTACTATGTGTTATCTTTCTTTCCTTTCTTGCTAGAACCAAGGCTTTGTGGGTAGATCAAATCTATTGGAAAGCACACAAGGAAAGAAACGAAAATCATGTTAATGTCCTTAGACAAAAACAAAAACCAA
Source organism: Forpus xanthops (assembly GCA_032466535.1). Classification (NCBI taxonomy): domain Eukaryota; kingdom Metazoa; phylum Chordata; class Aves; order Psittaciformes; family Psittacidae; genus Forpus; species Forpus xanthops. The sequence continues at coordinate 46,347 of JASSUY010007002.1, read as the reverse complement.
ACCACCAAAAAAGAACAAAAAATCTTCTGAACATTTTTTAACCCTTTATATGTGTCCCTGCCCATGGCAGGGGTTGGAACTGAATGGTCTTTAAGATCCCTTCCAACCCAAATAATTTTGTGATTTTATGGTGGTTTAGAATGATGCTGTTTTGTAAATGTTTGAAGAAAGAATAACATTAATCATGCTATTTCCAGTTTTCATTCCACTTCCCAGACGCAGCCCTTCCTCCATTTTCCATGTCAAAGTATGTTCTATAATCCTCTCCTTTCAGTGGCATCCCTGTGTTTATAAGAAAGAACAACCTTAGTTAAGGAGGCCTACCGCATACAACATGGTACCTTTAGTAGTTGGTTCTGGCAAATTTAAGGGACAGTCATTGAAAGCCATGTTGGATAAAACTCTTCCACAATGAAGAGACAGTCTTGAACTATAGAGTATCAGCTGATAGGGGAAGGAATAAGAATGGACTCCTGAAGAGTGTACTTCTCTATTGTACTCCATTGCTTTACCAGAATATAGGGCAGTTAGAACTTCCAACCCACAGGCTGATTTGGTTTAGAGAGAAAATTAACCAAGTAACTCTTTATAACAATTTAATAAAACCAAATACTAGGATGTATATATCTGAATATGCAGACATGAAGACAGATCACATTCTGCATATAATTATAGCCATCTTTGCTTAAATTGTGAAAATTAGCTGATTGTTCTTCTAACAAAACCTCACCAAAATGTGTTTATTTTGACAGAACTGCCCTTCCACTTTAACCCTCTGACACATTGTTATATTTTTTGTTTCTACTTAAGACTGCCTTAGCCCTTTTAGAATAACAGTGTGCATTGCACATATCCAGTTTCATGAAATGCCTCAATATGTAGCAAGCCAACATTGAATCACAGAATTATAGAATGATTTGGGTTGGAAAAGACCTTACGATCATCTAGTTCTCACACCTCTGCCATGGGCAGGGATGACTTACACTAGACCATGTCACCCAAGACTCTTTAGTTTAGCAACAATTTTACACTCTTGATCATTTTCTTTGAAATTCCCTTTTACTCTTCACTGAAAATGCTGAAGTAAATAAAAATGTTCCTCATTTCTCCTGCATTTTTCAGATCTGCAAAGTTGGCATTATCTATATATCATATAAATCAAGAGTCTTTTGAATATGTAAGCTTGAGTATTGCAGTACAAGTCTGGGTGGATAGTAGTATTTCTCAAAATTCATAGCAGCATTTATCTGGCAGTGATGAATACCACAGTTCTGGTTACTTACTGTCTTACTGCAGGCTTTTCCAGAGGATATTTGTTTTTTTTTTTTTTTGAATGTATATATATATAGACCTGCACATAAGCATTTGCATTTAGACACACACATATATAAATATTTGCATAGTTAAAGTCAAGAGCTGGAGTTTAATGTGTTTGCTGCTAAGCCACTCTTGCCATGTTCTTAAAAAGGCGAACAGTTTGCATTCTTTTCTAGACTGCAGGTTGACTTCATATAAACAAAGATAATTACATTATTATGAGCTTCATATTTAAACACTTTTCATTATTCAAGAGGAAGAAAAGAAGAATTAACTAGGCTCCCTAGAGACATGGTTAGAAATATGTTATGCTGATTGTTACAGGGGAGGAAAAATGTCTGCCAAGCCTCGAATAGAGAAGTGCTGATGTTACCTGGCAAGTGACTAAGGGTACCCAAGGAAGAAACACTGTCAGCTTGAAATAATTTGTTATACTCTGTCAACAAAGGCTATTATGAAAGAATATAAAATAAATTAAATGCATAATAATCCATGAAAGGATCACATAAAAAAATGTATCCCTCTGACCCAGGAATTCCTTGCTGTTAGCAGTTAGTATGTTCCATGATTTTGAAGCACACATTGACTGGAGGACTGCTTGCTCCATGCATTATCATAGGTTCCACACACACTGGTCATTGGATATGAAGTCAGGCAGCAAGTACTTGGGAAGCCAAAGAGAATGTCAGAAGTCTCACAAGAGGTCTAATATAAATCTCCCTTTTAACTACACTAACAGGCTGCTAATACGAAAACTCACCGGTTTTGTCCCCAGCCCAAACCTTCTCTCTCACCAACCTTTTTGCTTATGCTTATTTGCCTAGCCAGACTGACCAGACACCAAAGGAAACTGATAAAGCTGTCATAATCTGACCTGGCCCAGCCAAAGTTTTGGCAGCCTGTGCATTGACAGACTTCATCCTACAGTCCCTTCAGGCTGGGCTGCAGCACACACCACCCCTTTCTCCACCAGAACCACTCCTGACTAAAAAGTGTTTTATCCACAGCAGAAGCCAGGAAAGCCTCTGGACATACTGGCAAAGACACAGAAGAAAAGCTACTTGTATCTAGTGCAGCTGAAGAGGAAAGAAGTTTGTGGGAAGACTTTGACCACAAGAGCTTTCTAAGAGCCTGCTTTTTCACTGCTGCTTGACACATTTCCTCCAACCATCAAGGAAATCCCTCACACAGGATTCTAACTGCCCTGGGGTTCCCAGGAATTGAGACGGCTAACTATGACAGCCAGAGGAAGTGGCCCATTTGGGAATTAATCCATTGATCAGTGGTGAAGATGAAGTTGGCAGCTTTACAGTCTGCTTGGGTGTGTGGTCTTATCCTCAGTTAATGCACAAGTTTGGAGGATGCACTGCCTTCGGTCCCTTTTTTGGAATTCCTAACAAATAGCAAATGGGCCTTCAGCAATACACAGCAGGATGAGACTATTAGCAGGAATACTGGTTATGGAGAACTGTGTGGGTGGCAGAGTTTGGACAGTCAAGGCAGCCAGATCTGTGGGGCAACAATTCACTTTTCTGTGTGCATTTAATCTGCCATAGCCACAGACCAGTCCTGAGACAGCACTGTGGAAATGAAGAGTACATTCAATGAGCATCTCTTCACCAAATGAACTGCTGAATACCATGACAGTAACTGCACAAAGAAAGTAGTTCCAGACAGACTTTAAGGACAAGCTGTGACTGACTAGTAAGAAGTAGCTGGTCTGCCTTTTGTAAGGTTTAAATACTTATGCTTCAAACAAGTCCTATAGCAGTGGCACTTGGAAGCCTGGTTTCTCTCTTGGCAGGTGCTCCAGAGGAAGCAATTAAAGCCTTTGAAGAAAAAACAATCAAGGCCTTTCAAGTGAGGTTCAAGACTGGATTTCTTTTCAAGAGCAGAAAGGAAAGTCCTGTATAATTTAGCCAAGAGACCAGAGTGATGAATGTGGCTGTGAGCATGCAAACACAATTCTCATGGCTGCACAGGGACTGCTGGGGTCCGGAAGAGGGGAGCTGGAAGAGTAAGGAGAAATCCATAGCTGAAACATCGAAGACTCATTTAAGTTCAGAGTAGGGTACAAATAGTCACCAAGACATACTAGACAAAATGTATGCAAGACATCCTTCACTCTGAAGTGCCTATGCAGTGCCTAGGTTATTTCAGAGACAACAAGGGCAGCCAGCACTGAGACTCTTAGGCTTCCTAGTCCCTCTGTTCCTATCTGACAGGAACAGCACCTCACTGTCTCCAGCAGTTTCAACTATATCAGTGACCATTTCCATGGAGCTAGTGCAAGAAGGGCCTAATGGGCCACACAATCCCTCCTACGTATTTGAGTGGGGTGAACCTTCATAGCAACAGTGAACTCTGCCTTGCATCATCTTGCAGGAGGTGACTTTCTCCACCTGCCTGACTTGCTTAAGGTACAGCAGGGGCCAGATGGCTTTGCAAAACAGCACAGAGTTGCTGTCTGCAACAGATTTGTTTCTGCTATTTGCACACATGCATATTGCTGAATAATGGAACTGGAAGCAGGGGACTGTTGGCTGTTACTGGTGGCAGTAAAGGCACGTGCAACTTACCTTGCCTGCTGCTGACAACAACATGCTGAGTGCCAGAGGGTCACCTGAACACGGAAGTCCAGACATCATACTCCACAGCTGACCTCAAGGTGTACAGAGACATCTATTGTGCCTGAAACCCACTCCTTAATGGTGTGGCCTCCTGGAATTTGGCTCCACTGTAGAGGGCTTTAATGCCCTTGAATTTCTGATGTTAAGTTTAAAGGAATAAGGATCACAGCGGTAGAACAATATAAAAAGATAGAGTTCATATATACAGCCTGCCATCCAGTGGCACTAAGATGTAGAAAAAGAGGCAGGGACATTTTTCTGACTTTATCCTGCTACTCCAACAATGGTAAAGAAACTGGGAAATGTTCAACACAGCAATGCAACTGGAAGGTAAGCACATCCTAATGAATCAGCTTTTAAAAGCTAGCATGCAGAAGACAAACCCAGAACAGCACATGAGAATTTCAGTCAGAAATAATTTTTATAAAACTAAAGCATGGCCCTGTTCTCCTTTCCTGCCTTATGAATTTGGCAATGTTTTTCTAGCATATATTCATTATGCATTGTTAGGACATAAAAGGTAACATCAGAATAAAACTAACAGTCAACAGCTGGCTGGATGAAAAAAAAAGGCAAACTAGAGTATAAGGAGGTAACAACATTGCCCTATGAAGGTGCCCTAAAAAGAGAATTTGACATTACTTGAACTGCAGAAAAAGAGTCCATACTGTGCAGAATTCAAACATACTATCCAAATAGTTTCAGAAGTGGCTGCATCAATATGTGTGTTTGCAGTGACACCATCTGCCAGGTTTTACTGTCCTGCCACACAGTCCCAGCCAGAAATGCATCCGGAGTCAACATGCACAGGTGATCTTGGTCATGGAAGTTATTGCTTATGGTATCTTTGGTCAGAAAAAGATGGAGCAAAGGTCTTCAGGCAGTTTCCACAACTTCAAAAACCTTGAACTGGCCCTACATTTCAGCAAGTCTCAGTATGCACAGTACTTGCTACCCCATATGCTCACACCTAAATAGGTACAACCCCTCCATTAAGCTTGTGCTTAAAACAGTGCTCTCCTGGAAAGCAGCCACAAGCCCTACTTACAAGCATGTAACACTGGATCATTTTCAGCTGCATAAGGTATGGGGAAAAAAACCACAACCATAAGGAGACAGAGACTACAAACTAATTCAGTATTTCTGGAAGACAGCATGCTTTTTGGAGCCAACCAGAATACTTTTGCCAACTTTCCTTGGTAGGCTTGCTCACCCTTCAAAACATCAATATGCAACTTACGACTCTTAGGAAGAAGACTGGATTATAGGTTTTAAGAAAGAAAGGTGTCTTGCCTTTATTTCTAGGCAGAAAGGCCTGAATATTGAAATATACACTGCTCACGCATTTCACACATTTCCAGACAGTTGTCTAGGAAAATTAAAATAATGAAAAAACAAGCATGAGTTAATAAAATCTAAGTAACTAGAAGAAACATAAATAGTATTCAAACAGACAGAAGCTAGAAGGCTCTCTGTACAAACACCTACTCTAAGTTTTCAAAGCTTTTATTGACAAAACATAGGGCTACTGCAATTTTGTATATACCTCTAAACTCTCTTCTTATTGTCTTTTTAATTAAGGAAATTAATTAATTATAGGGAGTCAGAATGTGCCTCTATTCAATCTAAATTCTGCTGGAATGTATCTGAAAGTATATTTTCTCACGGGTTTACTCTCAGGCTGAGAAAAAGTAAGCTTTAAATGTTCTCCACTTTGAAACAGCTGAGAGAGGGGCCCATGTCTGGAATGCCTCTGACATCTGTCTGCACTTATTTACACTGTGCTTGAAACCCTGATGGAGATCAACTTGACATTTCCACAAACTCTGTCAGCTCTGGCAATCTGTATTCGTATCCAGAAACTGCTGTGCATGAAGCATCTCCCCATTTAACCACCACAAACCTCCAGAGCTACACTTTGAAGCATTAGTCTCCATAGGAAAAGCATTCAGAATACTCATTTGCACATTTCTGTATGGACACCACACAATGTCTTGTACAGCAATAGATACCAGCTTTCTTGTTCTAATGTGACGTTGTGGTTTAAGCCCATCCGCAAATCAGCCACACAGTTTTCTTGCTCACTCCATCCTCCTTTCTCCCGGAGGGATGGGAGGATAATCAAAACACTGTAACTCCCACAGGTTGAGACAAGAACAGTTCAGTAACTAAGGTATAACACAAACCACTGCTGCTACCACCAATAATAATAATGACAAGGGAAACAACAAGGGAAGAGAATATAACCGCTCACCACTTGCTGACCAATACCCAGCCCGACTGAGCAGTGATCCCACTCTTCCAGGACCCTGCCCCTTGTTTTTACATCCCAGGCATGACATGCTGTGGTATGGAATCCTCTTTGGTCAGTTTGGGTCAGGTGTCCTGTCCCTGCTTCCTCCCAGCTTCCCCTCCTCCCTGGCAGAGCATGAGACTTAGAAAGTCCTTGGTCAGATGAAACATTAGTGAACAACTAAAAAAGTTGGTGCTATCAGTGTTGTTCCCAGGCCAAAAGTCAAAAAACGACACTGCACCAGCTACTAAGAAGGAGAAAAAATGACTGCTACTGTTGAACGCAGGACATGTGAACAAGATGAATAAGCAAAATGTCACTTTACATAAACAGTCTGTCCCCATTTTTTTTTTCCTGAAAAGCTATACCTATCAATAGCACTGTGATACAGTAGTATTTACACACTTAAAAGATATTGCTCTGTAGCATTTTATGAGCCAGTTAAAAATTCACAAATGCTCAAAAGTTTATCTTTTCAGAGCAGTTAAGCATCATGAGTCTTTTCTGTGATGTGTTCTCATGCAAATTCAGGTTTTTACTCTTGATAATCTCACATTAGCTTTCGCATTGCTTCCCAGTACCCTTTGCAACCATTAAGCTTGCTTATGAACACAGCAAGAAACAGGATGATCCTTCTATACATATTTTTAAAAAAGACCGCTAAAGTTATAATCTTGTACAGTTTTTTTAGCAGTGAATGCCTTTACAAATAATGCTTGTGCAATTGGATTAGAGTCAAATACTGTTTTGAAAACCGTGTTGTTTTGTTTTTTTTTTCCATTTGGCATTCAACCTTTTAACTGGAGAGGTCTGCAAGAGACTGAATCTGTGATCCCAAGAAAACAAATCCCTGTTTTCCTAAGTTTAAAGTAAATTCATTATGGCTATATGACTCCTATGCCTTTAGTAGCCTTACTGCTTTATTTATTAGAGTGCCAAGAGGCAATTTATATTGTTTATTTAGGTCTTTAGTCACTAGTAACAGTCAGCAAGGCAGACAGTGGCAGCAACAGTAAGTTCTGTGTCTGTGTGCTAGACTGAGGTGGACAGAGAGGTTCCCAGAGACAGGGAAACTGACAGCCCGGACAGGAGCTCTCATGAGAGGCTGAAATAGAATCTTAGAATTATGGAATAGTTAGGGTTGGAAAGGACCTTAAGATCATCTAGTTCCAACCCCCCTGCCATGATCAGGGACACCTCCCACTAAACCATGCCACCTAAGGCTGTGTTCAACCCAGCCTTGAACACTGCCAGAGATGGAGCATTCACAACTTCCCTGGGCAACCCATTCCAGTGCCTCGCCACCTGCACAGGAAAAAATTTCTTTCTCATATCCAATCTAAACTTCCCCTGTTTAAGTCTGAACCCATTACCCCTTGTCCTCTCACTATAGTCCCTCATGAAGAGACCTTCCCCAGCATCCCTGTAGGCCCCCTTCAGATATTGGAAGGTTGCTAGGAGGTCTCCATGCAGCCTTCTCTTTATGGCTTGGGCATTGCCAGAGCAACTGTAGGAGAGTTAAACTGCCTGGGAAGGAGTAGGAATTTGCAAAGATGGGAGCATGAAAAGGACCTTATGCCCTGCTTGTAGGCCCACAGCCCAGGGAATTGCTCTGGGACTTTGCCAGGATGATGGACACTCACCTCAGAATTAAAAAACAGTGCTCCTTCAGAGAAAGCTCCTGGAATGTCTGACACTTCCACCCAGATGGAACCGGTAAGAAAGGAGACTCAGTACAGGCAGTAGATTGCAATGAGTGTTCATACACTTGTAAGATACGCCAACCAGGAATGTGCCGCTCTTGGGCTTGCTACTCACAAACCAAAAAAAACCTGATCACAATGCTGTGGAGTCTGGGATTTGGCTGAGCACACTGAAGGTTAGTACAAAGACAAATGTTTCAGATCTTAGAAGAGCAAACTTCAGCTCACTCAGAGCTCAGTTGGGATGGACTGGCTCTGTGCTTTCAGGAGAGCATTTTTGAAGAACTTGCAGCATTTGCTAGCAACTTTGTCCTTCCTGGAATTTTCAACTGATGGCACAGATCACAGCCTTATCTAACCTTTTTACAAGGTACATTAAATATAAGAGCAATTTATAGGTACTATCAAAATACACAGACTGAATGCTGCGATCATGAAAAACCCCAAGGGACAGATTTTTGTGCAGACTCACAACCTTAAAAGTAGGAAACAGCCACAACTGGTAAAGTCAAAATTAGAACTTTTGATCATTAGACACTTCTATTGATAATATGGAAACAATATCAAGCATTTTTAATGTCAGATCATCAGTTAAAAATACATAAATATTGCCTCACTTGGGAATATTGAGCATGGTTAAGTCCAGTCAGACAAGCAATCCCATAAAGCACTTTCATTCTGACATGAAATTTCTACTTCTCACTTATCTGGAAAACTCTCTTACCTTTCTTTCCAAATGTAGTTGCTTGTTTAGCATCCCAGGTTTGTCTGTCACAAATTATACCTGATCATGTCATTATTTTACAGGATTGAAGTGTCTCAGAAATTCAGATCTATTTTGGCTTCTTCATAGTATTGTAATACACAGAAGGCTGCAAAAACATAAGGAACCCATTCCTGCATCTTTTGAACTGTAGGTCACATTAACCTGCCATTATAATAGCTCTCTTCCACTCCAAAAAAAATGGCAAAGTATGTATGTGAATGATACTACTGCTTTAACATACCCTAGAAAGTAATGACGATAATGAAGAAAAACAATCCCAGATTTCTACAGTCGATCAAGGCCCTTCAATAGATTGTTGTTGCCTCCCTCTCCCCAAACCATATCTTCTATAGAAGCAACATAGCACAAAAGCTAAATATTTTGTCAGTATTTTCACAGTGTTAAGGATCAGTTTATTTGAAAACACTGAAGTTCCTTTAAAAACTAAGGAACGCCAAAATGTTTAAAAAGCACAACAGCTTTCAAAAGTGAATCAGTACAGATTCCCAGGGAACTCGTTTAGTTATATTCATAGAATCACAGAACAGTTAGGCTTGTAAAAGGCCTTAAGATCATGTAGTTCCAACCCCCCTGCTATTGGCAGTATTCAGTGAAACACGGCTAAAATAATTTAATTCTAATTTCTGTGCAAAAAGCTTCAAAAGCATCTTGCTTTTACTGAATAAAATACTCACAGAATACAATCATACAAGAAATAAAAGTTGCAACAATTCAAATGCCAAACATGGCAAAGAGTCCCAAGTAGCTTTTATGAATGCTAAGTTAAACAGATTTTCTGAGCTGCGTTTTAGTCAGAAAAGCTTGTATGTAGGACAAAACTGCAAAAGAAGTGAAACAGCTGAAAATTCTTTAGTGTCTATTCCAAGACTCCTGTTTTGGGAAAGCTCTTATCATAAGGAGATTAATCTATATAAACAGTTCATTAATAGGTTTACAAAATATCAGGATAATTATTCTTACTGTCATGCTTTCCAGTCAATACTGCAACAAGGACAATTAGCTAAGCACTTCTGTAATGGTGTAATACAGAAGACAGTCCTTCTGGAAGCCTTCATCAGATAAACAACTTTGCTAGGTCCTTAGTATGGTACCATTTACCAGAAATCAGGATAAATGGATGGAAACCAGAGCTTGTGGCAAGCAGGCATCTTGGAAGAGGCTCAGTGTGAGTCACCTACTCTATGTAATGAAGTTACAGGGGGTAGAAAAAACATTTCTTGTTTCTGGCTAGCTCAAACAGCTCCAATAGCAGTTCTTGTGGACTGCAAATAGTACAAATCTGCATCTTGGCATCCCTCACACAATCCTCAGGCAGAAAAAGTGATGGGGCAGAACCAGAGAAGTTATCAAATCAGTTAAGTTTCACCAGAAAAATGCAGCGTTACTAAATTGTGGAAAGTTGACACAAGATGACATTTCCCCCCCTTTTTCTTCTATATACTTCCTTCCTAATCTGTTACTGTTTCTTCTTTTTCTTTACTGCAAGGCATAAGTTTTGCTGAATCAAATAACAGAAAACATGGAGGAAAACAAACAACATTCCAAAGGCTCAAATATACTGATTTTGGTTGCTGTCATTCGTATGAGCCTTACAGTAGGTGCAATCCATCCCAGAATTCACTGCAGGAGACTGAACTCGCAGGGTTTATTACCTGAAATGATACATAAATTAGACTCTCCAGAAATCTCTCAAAACAAAAGGCAAATTGCATATTCATGCACTTGGAAACCTTTCCCCCATCACACACAAATATTATATATGCAGTCCATGAAATCCAGTGAAAGGTAGTCTTGTAGTTCCAGGAAGAGTTTTGGTCTGATGAATAAATAAATGTACTTTTTAAAGTTCTTTAAAATTCTTTCTTTTAAAATTCTTTTAATCTATGCCCTGGCACTTACTGAATGCTGAAGCATCTCAAGAAGGCTACGTATATGACAAATGTCAGATCCTCATTTTGACCAAAAGTTGCCTACCATTCTGCCATAACTAAATAAAAGGATATATTTGAAATCCTGTTCTCTATTTCATTGATAAGAACTGCTATGTACTTGTCAACATATCTCTCAGTGTCTCATTAAAAATATGTCTTAAAGGGTGGCAGGGGATGAGGCTAATTATGTACCAGAGCTAACTTGTTGTTTTTCAGCTGAGGGTTACAGAACACCTAGTTGCATTTGAAAACATATGGCCAGTTATTCAGACTTTTTCTTGTGACTTCTGCATCCTTTAATTTTAAAAGCAACAACAAAACTCCAATGTGACAAATTAAGACAACTGAGAGCTTGCCTGCCATTGTTAACACTTATCTTAAGAGGGTGTGCAAAGGTGGACAACACCTAGTAATTGATAGGATAGAATGAAAATAGCAGCTCTGGATGTTTAACTAGAGATTTCCCACAGGCAATGACACTCTCTTCCTTTGCAGAAGGGACTCTGTGAAGCAGAATTGCCCGGTGAGACTGAGGCTGTGTGCTTAGTTTCACAAATTGAAAAATAATCATCATAGTGAAGCCTCAGAGCCAGCCCCATTTCTTGGCATGCTCAGTTACCTCTGGGATTACGCAACCAGGCTTACTTCTGCAAGTGTGAGAAATTTCTTCTTCCTTTCTTCCATAAGTGAAGCCAAAATGAAATAAAATTCATTGCGCCACATGAAGGACTTGATCTTTGCCAACTTGAGTTATTTGATCAATTATACTTTTAGTGCAAATCACACCAGTCTTGTGGAAGGACAAAAGGCAGCCACTTACAAACCCATCCAAAGTAAAGACAATGGGTTAAGCCAAGAACATCCTGCAATTGTGCTCAGTAATCAAAGGCTAAAGAGATAAAGCACAAGACACCAACCACATATCAGCTTGTTTGATTTAAGAATTCTAACCTAAGCACCTCAGTTACTCAGGTATGGTGTAATAAGCAGGTAGGAACAGTTCACATACAACAAAAGGAAGAGAAAGCAATGAACCTTGCTTCTAGCTGTTAATATAGGTTCATGTGTCATGCCAGCACAGTAGCTGGGCAGCCAACAAGTGAAACTGAAATCTAGTTTTCCACATTCACAAAAGGATGATCACCATGATCAGCAGTGTGATCCACCAGTTCGAAAAAGTTTAAGCAAAAATAAAAGGGGGGGGGGAGAAAGAAAAGATAGCAGAAAGAAAAAAAGCATGGACAAACCCAGGAGCAGGCAGTCACACTGGTATTTTCCTTTTGTTGGAGTATAAATTTACAAGTCAAAAAAAGTCCTAGCCACAAGTGATTTAGCACAGTATCTCCAAACTAGTAGATGATGCTACTGTCTTTTCACTTGTCTGTCAAGTGAAATGCCTATGGTCACACAATTAGCAGAATCACTTCACATTCCCAGCCTAAACCAGCGACTGAGATTTTTATTTCTGAGCATGAGGAGCACTTCTGTTTACTCTGAACAGAGCAAGAACAACCACCCATTTACTCTGAACAGAGCAAGAACAATCACCAGACTTCTTATACTGCTCTCAAATATATTATTTTAAAAGTAACAATCTGAAGATTTAGCACATGACATTATTGCACTATCTGGAAAAGAACATCGATACAAGTGGGAGATGTTCAGTGAAAGAATAGCTCATGTTTGTAACCCACAGGAGATTACATATACCCCTTACTTGCTAGCCCTGACAGCATCCATTCCCATGAACTGTTCAAGCCCCATTTCCACAAATAGAAAAGGTTAAACGGGTTTTGAGTATTAGTTTGGAGAGAAACTTTGCAATAGAAGTAATTACCAGATGGTTTTAAGTTTACTTTTCTCAAAAGCATCAACACCATATGCAGCAGCCTGTACTATTAACAGACCTGACTTACAAAGCTTGTTTTGTAGGATTCTGGAAGACTTCAATTACCTCCTTTACTCCTTAAATAACCATCAGGGTCATTCAGTTGCTAAGTATATTTGAGCAGCTACTTATGTAAAAACAAAGAAAATAAAAAAAGCCAATTAAATCCACAAAACACTGTGGAGAGAGTTACTCGCTAATTATTAGTACTAGGTAGCTGCATATGGAACATGATTTATCTCTGCTGATTACAGATTAGACCAAACTCAATAACAAAGGTCAACCACTGGAGTTTCTCAACACTGACTGAGATCACATTCATTCCAGCAAGTAAGATAACTTTCACACACTTCAGCACTAAACAATTCTTTGTGGCAGGTTCTGCCCAACAATTAAGCATCTCTCCACCCTCCCTTCCACTGGCCATTTTAATGAATGAAAGTTGTGTTCTGGGATGCAATTTATTTAAAAACATTTATTTTAGGTAAAATTAAACAGACATTTGAGATTACATAGAAATACAATTTCCAATTGTATCACATAACGTTTTCATTAAAAATGCACTGTTGTGTTGATATAAGTGTTTTTGTATGGACTGACCAGGTATGTAATATTTAACCATGCCATTTGCAGTCAACTATAATAAAAATCAGTAACAAAAAAGGTTTCTTAAAATGTGCAAATATTATTTTAGTGTTACCATTGATAATAAATGACCACTAAATAGATGCTCATTATGTAAAGCTTTTTAAAGTACAATAAAAATACAAATTCTATTTGTTAAAAAAAGCCATTCCTATGGCTACTAAACATCCTCATTATACAAATTCCAAAATACTATATGACAAACAAAATTATAAAGACTTCTCTTTATGAAACATATACTATTAGTTATTTGATATATTTTAATATATATATTTATATATAATACTCTACATGAATGCTGAACAGAGGATAGGAAAGAGGAAGACCAAAGCAATAATCCAATTCATTTTTGTGGATTTCAAAGGTATATGCAGATGTATGTTGTTGAACAAGGCATAAACATAAGCATGTAGTGTTGAATTTGCAAACTGTTTCTTCATTGTGAACTGTAACTGTTATAGATAAAACCGTAAGTATTACAAAAAACTTCTAACGGAAAAGGAATGAAAAAAAAAAAATCCAAAATTTGGGTTTTTTTCCACATCTGTATGTTTTGAGGGAAAAATACTAGAGTTTTTAAAGTCTTTGAATTGAACTAATGTGCAGTTTGGGCATCAAAACACTAATGTGATAGTGTTTTCTGAGATAGGTTTAAGATGGCATTTTATTGCTTATGCTGAAGATTAATGAAGAGTATGCATAGACAGGTCAGCATCCAACTTGCTTGCAGCTGAAAACTGCAGTTACTTCTTAACAATCAGTGGCTATCAAAGACTTACAAACTTGTATAGAATTCTTACAGCAAGCTTTAAAATTATAGTGAGACATATAGCATGAAAGCAGACAGTGAAAATATACTCAACAGAGCCTGAATGTAAACACTCAGGTGTTGAAAGTAACTTACAGGACTGAGCCCAGTAAATGGAATGCCTGCTTATATGCAAAATTACATAAACTCCTAAGTAAATGCAAGACCATAATCTTCTTTCTAAATTACGGTTATCATATAATGAATTCCATATTACATACTTTACAATTCAGCTATGAAATATCAAGAGAAAAGGCAGTTATTGTGTCCAGTCTGCAATTAGCAGTTCTTCAATACTCATTAAACACTGATTAGCATACTAACAATTTATTAGCTCACAAAACATGAATTAAGGCCCTAAAAGTCTTCTGGATTTTGTGAACTAGTTACGACATATATACAGCATAGTAATGATACACAGTAAATGAGATCAATTACACGGCATCCAGATTTACCTTTTAAGCATATATGAATGGTTAGTATTTTCTGCCTTTTTACTGCAATTTGAAGTTTTTGTACTAAATATTAAACATTTTACTGCTTGAATATTAAATAATGGCTTAAAAGCATAATTTCAAAATGCCGCCAGGTAAAGTATTATATGTAAATCATGCTTGCATGTCTGCAAACAAAGAGAGGTATGTGCGAGCTTTCTGAAGAACTTCTCCAGGCTAATAGCCATAAAACATGGTAATCTGGGGCAAAATGTGAGAGAAAGAAACATAATAGTGTAATTTAATTCACATTTCATAAACAAATAGAACTTTTTACATTTGTACAGGGCAAGACTAGAACTAAGTTGGATTTTTACAGAAGCAAACCTCACAAAAGTTTACATGTTGAAAAAAGCAATTTTTGGCACATGTACAATATCTGTGAATACATGTTCAGGATTAAAAAAACTAAACAAACAACACTGTGTAGTATTTTCACATTTAGTTTCTTGGTATCAGCACCTGCTGTCTAGCGGGTCAAGACAAAACACTGTGCCTTCAAGAGTTAATCCCATTTTGAACCCCTCCTGCAATGAAACAAAACATAGTTAACAAAAAGGAAAGTGACTTTTTGAGGACTAAACTCTTTCTAAAAACATCTGAATTTCAGCCTAACTTTAGGATTAGGTAAAAGTACTGTAAGGTTATAAACCATTGGAAACAAGGGCTCTGAATAGAAATGCTATGAGATCATCTCCAGGGACAGCTGCCATAATGTTCAGTTCACCATTGTCTTAACATACAGATCACTTAGAGAATGTTGACTGCATAGCATGAAATCAGTAATGGGTACTTTAATGAAGCAAATGCCTTGTAAACAAAATAAATCTTGCAAAGCAACCTGTACTGGGATTACACATAAGCTCAAGCCTTTTCTCATAATGTAGAGTGGTAGCTGAAGCTTTTAGCTTTGAAAGATAAATCCCAAATCAAACCAGCTTAAGTTCAAACAGATTTAAACCACTGGCTAGAATTTTGAAAGCATATCAATAATTAATAACCCCACCTACTGATGGCTACTGCCATCAGAAGAGTAATACTGAGAAACAGAATGAACTTCCTGGCAATAGTTATTAAATGGTCTGAGATTTTCCAAGTAAAATTTGAATATTCCTAAAGGCAAATCCATTCTATGAGATGATGAGTCAGTAGCTCCAACTGTGTCACCCAGTTTGCCCTACCTGGGTGACATGGTGCTGCCAAAGCTCACCAGCATATTTGACTTTTTTCTCTTTATTCGTTCTGTACTTCTCAAAAGGACGACAGGAAGAGCACTGATTTCAAAAAATATTGCAAGCAAAAGATATCTGAAGCTCCAAGTCAAACGCCTCCTGCTGTTCATTTACCAAAAGGATATTATTAATTGATGTAACTGTAGTCACAGAAGGGGAATTCAGAATTAGCCCTACAGTTTATCCCGTCATATTGTAGAACCTGCAGTTACACTGCGTCTGAAATGCTTACCTTTTGAAACACTTCAGATATCCTTTGAAGCATATCTAAAGGCTGCTTCCAGTTTTGTGATTGTAAAAGAGATAGTTTGTGCTTCAACCTGAGGATGATTGATAGAGGTACAACTGTAGCACAGCTACAGCAACTACTTTAGCACTTCATTTTTAGCAATCTGGAGAGGCCTTCACAGAACACACATCTTATTCATGTCCAGCATGCTCTTACCTTTCTATACATCTAAGCACTGTTTGTTGCTGTCTTAAGAAGCTGCACTTCCAATGCCTTTTCTCCGGCTAGCTAAAAGCAAATCAGCTTACACATTTTGGAAGCACATGCATCCCACTGCTTTTATGTTGACCATGTGTGATTTTTTAATTTTTTATTCCATACAAAATGGTAATTTGTCATTTAACACTTAGCTTATGCTTGCTATTACTACTTTGAACTATTTGTGCTTTCTTGAACAACAATGCTCTCTTTATCTTCCCTTCTTTAACTTCAGACCACTTTACCTCCTGTTTAGTCCTGCTCCACTTTTAAGATGTGATATTCTGCATTTAAAATTATCACATTTTCACATATTTTCAATGTGATCAATGTTAATCCATTAAAAGATTGCTGCACTATATGTATCATTTTATTACCATAACTGTTGCCTGTTGTAAAAGAAAATAGTGATGTGGTAGCCAGGTGCTGTTACCAGTTGTGTACTTAAGAACCCAGCTACTATTACAGGCAGAACTGATAAGGAGGTAAAACCCACTACTACAGTATCAGGAACTGCAGTGTTAACACACTCGTACTTTAAAACGGCTCATGCACTTAGGTGTCTATAAAAGGAACATGACCTTTCAATATTCATCTGTTAAATCACACAAAACAGACTGCCAGTAAATGTCAGATACTACAGTTACTAGCAGGTTCAAAGCTCCATGCCAACCATGATCAAAAAAGCCCAACAACATGAAGAGGACACCAAGGCAGTCTAGATTGCCAGCTGGGCATTTTTCAGATTTTACAAGAATGTAAACCCAGAGGTTCAGGGGTTTTCTGTTTTGTTTTGTTTTTTTTTTTTTTTTATGAAAATAAAAGGGAAGAACAAGAACTGCGTAGGACTTTAAACCAAAGAAATGGTTCCTATTAAATTAAATGCAGTCTTCAAAAAGGGGAGAGGGGGGGAATAAATAAATAAATCAGAACATCCTTGTCTGCGGATTCCTTGGCAAAGTGATTGCCATAAAATTTCCAAGGATCATAAAAGCATGGACTTCAGATCTCCTCAGCCATCTCTATTCCTAATCCTTCAAATTTTGCAAAGTAACTCCAAATTCTGAAATAGCTTTTGGGATCTTCAAACCTGCATTTTGGCAAATACACATTGTATTCTTTTTAAAAATGCCAATTAGCTGTAGTCAAGCAAGCTGTGGGAAGATAATGTTTTAAAAAAAGGTTCTCCTTTATGTCCAGAGACAGCTGAAGTGTAATTACTGCAGATAACAGAAGCATCGTATGCTGCAGTTCTCACAGCTATGCAGAACTCTTTGAGCTTTGTATCTGCTTTCAGGAATACAGTTCATACATACATCTGAACTGCATACACCTCTGTCAAACCCTTTGGCTCCTACTTGAAGCTGCTATATTAGTATCTGTTACATAGTATACGTCTACTTCAGACTCTCCACTTCAAATCCCAGCATTTGCAGCTGTCATAATAAAGAAGTCAGTTGGAATGACCAAGCTGATTACAAATCATGATTTTTTCTCTTTTTTTAATAAATTCACTTAATGTGTAATGCAGAATAATTTTTCTTTTAAAATGACATATATAGTCAGCTCCTGATACACATTAAATACTATATATATTAAAAGTGACATTAATTTAATACACAGCATTTAAAGTATTTTGCCTTGTGAAATTCAGACACTTCAGCTTCAAGGAACATGTCTTAGCAGAACACACTGCCTGTTCATTAAAATACATGTGGGCCACAGATTCCTGTACTTTAAAGATTCACGAAAGAGTAACTCCTCATGTGATCAGAAAACCTCTCAAATCTGCTGATTTTTAGGGCATGCAGAAAAGGTCATTCTCTGTTACTGGACAGGAGTGGAAGGGCTACAAAGTATGCAACTATATTGTGCCTTGCTTCTCTGCTCATATCCTCGTGATGACTATGTCACGTAACTTTTTACTTTCAAGGTGATTTAACACAAGGACTGAACATCTTAGTCACCCAGATCAATAACAGTATTGCAGTAAAGGATATGATTGGTCTCTTGAAGAGAGTAACAAAGCTTGTTTTCACTAGCAACCTGCAAACAAAGCCTTTTCGTTTCTCTGATAATAAAACATGAGCTATTCTGGTTAAAAACAGTAAAAGACAAAGAACTCTTTTTTTCCCAGAAGATAAATTTGCCAAAATCTTACTGCTTTGAGGTTAACTCATCACTTCACAGTAACTTCACTTCATGAGCTTAAGTCAATACAAACCCTATGAACCAATGACAAATTTACACATCTCTGAGAAGATAATTTAAAGGGCTGAGCGTAACTCATTTCAGATAGAAAGACATCAATCCTACTG
Source organism: Forpus xanthops (assembly GCA_032466535.1). Classification (NCBI taxonomy): domain Eukaryota; kingdom Metazoa; phylum Chordata; class Aves; order Psittaciformes; family Psittacidae; genus Forpus; species Forpus xanthops. The sequence goes on along the minus strand of JASSUY010007002.1, from coordinate 27,814 downwards.
ACTGCTTCAGGGCATGATGGGGAAAGGCTTGCAGCTCCTGGAAGCTTTATGATATTAACTACCTTGAGATTTTAATAAATTATAACAGCTATTGCTGGTATGATTCATGATCCAGGGAAACTTCCCCTCAACTGCAAGATTTCTGAGAAAACAGACAGATTAAATTTATTAATGTCTGAATGCAGTAAAAACAGTGAAATTAAAATATATTTCAGCATAAAGGTGGGGGAAATGGGAGGCTGAATAGGCATCAGAGAGGCCTGAGCTGTAAAAGTCACATCTCAGTATATGGTAGAGTTTTGAGCTCTCCAAAAAGATCAACAGAGACTGGACTGAGAAATGGAATAGAAAGAGCTTAAGTGTGAAACCTGGACTCTCACTGAGGTTTAAGTACAAAAGTGTTCTCCCAGAGGTCAGGAAAATCTATCTGATCTCTTTAAATTCAGAATATTGGATACAAAGGAAAGCACTCACTATTTAAAGGGCTTAATCTCCAAAGCCTCTTCTTTGCTGCACTTTCCACTCCCACTTTGCTTACGCATCACCTTCCAATGCACACATACACTTGAGAGAGCTTTTCTGCAGATAGGGGTATGTTTGACAAGGCATCTGACATAGCTTTACAGGAGAAACAGGGTAACAGAGTCCGGACTGAGCTGCTGCAATCAGGTTGTCACCGGCTGCTGCTAAGACAACTTGCTTACCACCCAGCACAGAATAAGCTGTATTTAACACCATCTCAGAATGAGTTTAGATTTTGAACTATTAGATATGCTCATAAGCAACTTACCTTTGTATATTTAATGGAATATGTATTTACTGAAAGGCAGACCGTACATTCAGAATGTGAACAGATTCCTTCAGTTTGCATTCCAGAGAAGGAAAGAAGCTTGAATTTTTCTTACATGTTTCATTACATTTTCCAGAGCACATTGCATACTCTGTGCTTTTACCTTTTACAGCATCCATTTCACCTTCCTTCTTATCAGCTGTATATCTATCAACCATTGACTTCTAGTACAGCTATCTTCTGCTCATGTCAAGCTTTTAAGTAATTATTTCCAAATAAAAAACATTCACAAATGTGACTGTATTGACACAGAAATATATGTATCAAAGGTTTTGCTTAAACTATTTCACTAAGGACAATCTGATAATGAAAACTGGAGATTTCACTAGTATACATGGAAAATAAACAGCAGTGAAAATGATGGCTTAGTATTAGTAGCTGATAAGAAAAAGAATCAGTTTTCCTATCTTAAAAAAATCGTAGGCCACTAAAAGTTTTAAAAGCTACATGAAAGTTTTTACATATCTACACACATATTCATAAAGACACCAGACATGAACACATACACACTTCAATTGTAAATGCTTTAAATACCATGATTAAAATATGATATACCAACCATCTCTGACGCTAGGCACCCAGGAAAGCACAAGAAGATAAAAGAGATATTAGGAAAAACATGTTTCAATCTGCATTTTACCATCTGGTATAATACTGTACATAACTTCAGTTTTGGATAAAGTCAGAGTTTTATTTTTGTTTTCATAACTTGTTAACCTTATACTTGTTCTCAACTGGATTATATATAAACAAGTTTTGTTCTTACATATAGACCCACTAGTTAACTTTCAGTGGAAGTGTCAGGGTATGCTAAAACTGATATACTAGATGCTCCAATTGTGAGACAAAGCATACAAAAAAAAAGCTGGAAAAACAAAACCTGTATGTGCAGAGGGGAATACAGGACCAAGGCAATATTCTTTGCAATGGGGTATAATAATGGCATCAGGTTTGGGGGTTTTGTTATTGTTTGCCTACTTTTTTTAGGTCAAGTGAGTACAAAAAATGATGCAAGTTTCATATTTTATGACTTCGTAAATCTTTAATAAGGGTTACTACTGTTCTATTCACTGATGCTTTATGAGGTGATAGCACTTTGCAGGCTTATATGATAGCAATCAAACTAACATTACCTGTAATAAGAACTCTTAGTGTGTGACACCTGAGTATTTTTAGAGGATTATTCCTAGTAGCCAGAGATGCTACAGTGTAATTTTTCCTAAAGTGGGCTATAGACAATGGAAACATTGATATATATCAGTGTGAGGTGCTAAAAGATTTGCTTTTTGGGCTAAAGGGCTTGGTATTAACATTATTTCATTTACAAAACCCAAGCATTTTTACTGGAATTGTAAAGAAACCAGTTCTGGCTTTTAGCTGCTATCTGAAATTATATGGGCAAGGGTACAGGTGACGAGCAACCACAGTTTCTTACTTCACTGTGAGTGGAGTTTGTCTGGGGCACCACCCTAAACAGACATGGAAAATGAAATTTCATAGTGAACAGGAATTAAAAGATTATAGTTAGAAAAACTAAATTACAGTTAAATCTTATTTCAGCCATTTTGAAATGTTTCTGCTACTCTCCAGGCAGAAAAAAGGAACTGAAGGAGCTGGAGAGCTAGCTCTCTTGGACATTGTGGGATCTTGAGAGAAAAGAGGGCTGGAAACCCTGGGAACACTTTCTGCTGAGGAGCCAGGATCCTAGAAATTCAAGTTCCTAGTATTTTCAGCCCTCTGTTTTGCTGGCAGGCTGCTGAAAAACACAGATAAGCAAGCTGGCAAGGAACTAGTGCTCTGGAAAGTTTGACTGAAGACAGTGAGTTATTCCAAAACTTGATAGCTTTCTCCCAGAACCGCTTCAAAATCAGATCAGCAACTGAACAGATACAATTGAGTGTTTTAGAATCGGCAAACATTTTTTGACAAATACTTGCACTCAGAATTCTTGAATCAATTCTCAGCAGTTTAAGTGCTCCAGTGTCACAATCAAATACAGTTGGTTTTAAAGGCACATGAAGCACATATATTTTCTGTGCCAATCCTATGAAAAAACAGACCGATGCCACTGATGGAAAGATGAATGTAAACTGGGATGATGGTGATTGCTAGAACTGAAGAGTAACAAAATCAGGGGATTTGTAGGGCTCTTGCCTCAGCTCTCTTTTTCAGTTCCCTCAGAACCTTCCCAGATAGAGCAGCAGTATCAAATTTGATTACACTGCTGCAAACCCCTAAATTTAGTGCAGGTGTCCATATTAACACCAAGTAAGGACCTTCAGGCAAATTCAAACTCTAGCTTAAAGACCATGAGACACACTTAACAAAAACAATAGTCAAAACCAGTTTTTTCTCTATGTGTTTGTATGCAATCTAATCGGAATACTGTAAACTTGTATTTCAAGGGTCATACAACCATAGAAAACCGCATAATTGATAACTCGATAGTTACCTGCATCTCATCTAGTTTGGACTGAATGTCTGGAGGGAAATCTCCTGCTCCACAGCTAAAAGGGTCAAAAGGTTCTGCTCCAAAAAGGTCTCTCTCTGGAACAAGAGAAAATGAGTCACTGAGAGAAAAGGTATGGGCTACAACAACAGCTCTTTGAAAAAGTCAGCTTACATCTCCTTAAAAGCTGAGCAATAGCACCTCCAGATCTACAACTGATTAACCAGGTCTTGATTAGTTTTCCTAAGTTTAATGTTCAAACATTTTTCCAAGAACACCACCAAACTCTGTTTAAGGCTCACTTAGATTTCATTAACACTTCTGCCTCTTAAAGGAATTTTAGGGATCTGATAAGATGCAATTTGAAGAGGGTATCTCCAACTTAAATGTGCTCTGGATTCAGTGTGTATGAGGAGCTTCATAAACAGGAAAGGATCTGGACATCAGCTGTCAAATTTCACCCTAACACTATGTCAGAAAAAAATTGTTGCAACCAAACCAGCCTTCAGGTCCCGTCTGCCACTTCCCCCCATCAGGGTTAAGGATATCTTGATAAGGACAACATCTACTCTTCCTCAGGGAAGGGAAGGCCTTCATTTGATAGAGTTCCCCAGTGCACAGCTGATATTAACTAACACTATTTGTTAGGGTTTTAAAATATTAAGATAAGATCAAGTCAAGAAAGAAGGAATGAAAAAAACATAGGACCATGAAAACTCACTTCCCTAAAATTCCACTAAATTTGGATCCAAAACAGAATGATTGCAAATTTCTCTCTTTCAATACCATACTGTTTCTCACTTTTCTTAACTGTAGAACACTTTGTAGCGGTCAGGGGACTTTTGTTTTTTTCTGTCTGGATGAGAAGAAACACCTCTAATACTTTTTTCATGAACAGTTCTTCAGATCTGAGAGCCCAAACATTATTATTTTTTTAATTCCTTCTTGGTAATATTTTTCCCTCTACATGTAATGTTCCATCTATAGAGAGTTTTTCTAGCCCACACTGGGTTGAACTAAAGCAGTAAGAAAATCATTTTGCTAACCCTACTCAACCACACTGATTGCAAAATTTACAGAACAAAGTTAACAAAGTCTTTTCATTAGTGGAAATAAAATTAAAAACATATCCTATCTATCTCTTAACTTTCAAGATGTCCAGCAAGAAACCTGGTAAGCATACTACCTACCTTAAACCAATGCTAGCTTAAGAACATGAGAATAAAGGGGGTTATTAGTAACTGAAATTACTAGCTGATTTTCTGATTTAGAACAAAATCTTATCCTTTACATCTAAGATACAAAACCTGATGACTGACTACTTGACACAAAATCCATGTTGCAGTGTTACCAGTCACATTATCAATACTGCAGCATGTGCATATAGCTAAACAGTCACTACTTTGGGATCCCTGTTGTCAGAATTTTAGATGTGTAGTTGTCCAAGCTCTTCAACAATTACTGTGCATGTCAGTCTTCTCATGAGTTTTGAGCTGATTTATTAGATGTTATCAGGCTGCACAATAATAAATAAATTATTAGCAGCTACCAGCATTTACTCCCATAATAAAGTACAGAAACACAAAGGAACTTGATTAATTATGTATTTCAAAAACTGTGGCTGAACAGTTCAGACCTGCCACATGGGACCAGGAGATGGCCCAGATTACAGAGCTATACTCTAAAAGCCTATCTTACTCAAAAAAAGAAAATTCTTTTCAGTTTTTCCTGGCAGAGGCAGACGACCTGCATGCCAAAAAGACTTTGTCTAGGGCAATCTAATGTAAAATTTAGGATCTATTTTCTCCATTGCCTCTTTCAGAGCCAAAATGGGTCTGCTCCAGTGAAACCACTGTCCTTACATGCTCTGATGCTCCTACGAAGTAACCTTCAGATGTGTAGCAGCTTTGATTTTCATTCTAGACTACTGGGCAAAAAGTGATTATGCCTTATGCTACTTGTAAGCCTATCTGTTCACTATATAGGTCCATTTTCTTCTTCTCAGGCAGCTAAAAGCAACCAGTTTCAGCACCAAGCCATAGCAAGCATTCAAGGAATATATTTAGGACAAAGAAAGCCTTTAAAGAACACAACTCTTGCATTTCTTTGCACTGAAGTATGACACCACTAGATTGAAAGCAAGTATTTTGTGCACTACTGTGGATATTATCTCATTCAAGCCTTATTATAAGGCTTTTATTAATGACAGCACTTCTGAGCTCATCAGCAGGAGAATGGCAGAAGCTTTAGCTCTGTTAATGTTCCCTGCCTTCAGGTGAAGGATAACTTCATTTATATTGTTATTCAAAGCTGACTAAAATTAACCGGTGTATAATTCATTTTAAGTGACAGAACCTCATAAGCCCTGTACAGAATCAAATCCAAAACAGCGAATATTTCCCAGTTGGGCTTCCATGAAAAATTATTATCTGGGGAGCTATCTCTATTATAAGTTGTTAACAATTTCAGTAAACCAGTTGAAAAAGTCCACAGTAGAATTGCTTCCCTGCATTTAAAATCTGTGTGTTATATGACAGCGCACTGCTAAGAGTCAGGGAGAGAGGAAGTTCCATGAAATATTTTCAATAGCATCATCAGTATTTCCCTTTTGAACAGAAGTTGAAGAACATGTGGAAACTGGATGAAAACTAAAATTAGTCACTGCAGAGTTGCTCTACTGCATGGGATCTCCATAAGCTTATCTGCTAGTGTTCACCATTTATGGGGGGCTTCTTTTTAGCACAGGTGGGATAAATTACTGATTTTTTATTTCAGGCATGAAGATTAAGTAAAACAAGAATATCTTTGTCTAGCATACTCCCCAAAATAATTGCAGCAGAATACACAGCAACCAGTAAACCTTTGAAAATGATCCTTTCAAACAGCACATATAATTTCCTTTCCTTTTCACATTCCTTTCTAAATGGAAATAAATTTACAGTGTGGGCAATTAACCAACAAATTCAAAAGCCATGGAATGCTTTTTTTACATTCACAACTTAAATCACAAAGCCATTAACAGGTAATACATTCTTGTTCCTGTGACGTTCAGGACAAGAAACATGTGATACTGAAGAGTAGCGACCTGAACTCTGTAATAAACTAAAACCTAACAATTCCTAAACAAAACTACAAATATTTGGCATTCTGCATCTCAATCTTCTTTACCTTAGCTATCACCCAGGCACAGTTATGTTCATATAGACTTTCCTCAGTCCTGGAGCAGCTGTGATGACAAAATTAATCACACTGAAGACAAGCACCCATAAAAATATTTGGAATAAGCTGAGGTAGTAAAGTCCAGGAAGCCTTTCCCTTAGCTGAAGGCTGCTCCATATTTGTCTATTTTGCAATTATTAAAGCATCATAAATTGTTCCACCATTATTTTGACAACATACTCTTAAATGTCTCTGCAAAGATAGCACCTGGGAGCTTATTTCTACATCTGCCAGTAGTGACCTTGGATTGTTCAAGATGCATTTGAGTGATTAAAATGTTGAACAACTGAATAATACTATTCTCCAGCTCTTTTCTGAGATACAATAACGCTGTGCCTAAAAGAAACATATAAAATAATGCCTCCTTTAATTAATTAACTTTAATAAATTATTTCTATCCTTTAAGATAACTTGCAAGAACATTTGCAACCCCTTACTCCATGAGGAAGCAGCAGCAAAGTGACAAAGTAGGAATAAAACCATAAAAGATGACCTCAGAAAATGGGAGACTCCAAACATTGGTTCCTCTAGGGTGCCATCTATCTGACTTATACTGGAGAAAGAAATGCCAGCTTAATTGCACTGGCAGCAATAACACCAAACAAAACAAGGCACAACTGTAACATTACATAGCCTGAATGAGATTCTTAAGGGATTTGAACTTTCTCATCTAAGACAGTAAGTCTTTGTTTGATTATAAAGTATTCCTCTTCTGTAATATGAAGATATGTCATAACGGAAATATGCCGAAGTGTGTTCATAGCTGATGAATGCATCAATTTTCAATGCATAAAGTACCATGACAGTCCAAAAGAGCAGGAATCAAAAGTGTAAGACTATGATGTACTTCTGTAACCTCTCCCTGAAGCACGGCACACTGAGGAGCAGAGAATTCACAGATACTGCCTGCGAGATCTCTGAACTACATTATCTGAATTTAATGCAAATGAATGAAGTACAGAAGAAACAACTACTTTAAACGGTACTCTTCACTAAATAAGCAATTTATTTATAGTAATTTCTATATTACAAAGCACATTGATAAAATAATTCCAAACTATATAGCCAGAATTCTCAAGCCTCCTCAGCACTGAGTGCTGGCTCCCACATGATTTCTAGCCACAATTTCAATGGAACTGAGCCAGGACAAAGATTAAAAGAAACCTCAAAACCAAAATGAAAACAAAACAAAAGCAATCAAACAAAAAAAAAATCCAAACCAAAACAAAACCCAAACTAAACCAAAATGAAAAGAAAACCAAAATAGCTTTCCCTAAAAAAAACTAAATTAAAAGCACCCCAAAAAAAAAAACCAACCCCACCAAAAAACCCAAACCCAAAGCAAAACCTTTGCCGTGTAGTTCACTTGAAACTATTGTCAAAGCTGTATAATAACTCAGCTTGATTTTATGGCATTGCCTGTAGTTTCCAAAGAACAAATTTGAAAACACAAAAGGAGTTCTTGGAGGGGGTGTTTTTGAATATTTTTTCTTCTGTACAAAGCCATGAAATTTCTCTGAACAGTTCTAATCTAATGTTCTTTTAAGTTATTTAAGAACAGTTAACATTAACTATTCATAATGGTTTTAAATTATGTTAATGCACCCTTTGAGAGACCCATAGAAATTAATAAAAATTAGTATCTTCACTTGAAAAGGAAACGATGTTTTTTACTGAATCAATAGCCTCGATATCTACTTTCTTTTTAAATGGTGACAGCCATTCTGAGGAATGGAACCAAAAGGTATGTAGGATATGGTATGGGGAAGATATTCACTGAATTAGGTTTTACAACGCATTTATAATTGTACACAGCTTTCATTCATACCTGAAAATTCTACATACCAGAAGCATTCCCTAAAAATGCAGAAACTCTCCAAATGTGGTTTTATATGGTATCAGGCAGTAACACTAATGTTCCTTACCCATACTAAAACATGAATCAGAAATACAAAATACTACACACAGACTGATATTTCTACTGCCTCTAACATTGCTTGTGTATGCTCCATTACTCTCTCCCCCAAGGGATTCCCAAACCTTTTAAAAATATATTGTGGACTCCTAAAAGATTTCCAGTAAAACCAAGAACCTTATCCTAGCTGCTTTCAAGCCTTTGGAAAACAAAACTGTTATCATAAATCATCTTTTGAAGATCTTTTACGAGTGGCTCATAGATCTGGAAAGGCTCATCAACTATAACTGAAAAACAAAGCTGTAGGTGGTATGAAAAGCAGTATTAAAAATAGCATTCCAAGACAGTCTGCATCTTGAGGGATTTCTTCAACTCCTCCTTCTGCACCATCATTGCCATACTTACTCTACTTTCTGTCTTCCCCAGAATTGCAGATGTTAGATGTTACAACTGTGGCTTGACAAGGAAAGAACTAAGAGGAAGTAAAAGTATTTCTTGAAGCACAAAAAAGATACAGTAAAAGAAAAGCCAAGTTAAAACCCCCAACCAAACTCCTTCAATCTGTATATATAATAGTTCAGCAAGTAAATAAATTCGTAACTTGGCAGGAACATCGATGACTCTGGGAAGATGGTATAAAAATGAAATGGCATTATTGAATGTAATTTACAAAAACTGTATCTGTCTTTTCATGCAAAATGTACATAATTTTTTAAATACGCTTCATTAAAAATATAATGTAAGCAAAAATTAGGTCAGTTGTTACAAAACTTACTGATCTCTGTAGATCTACTGGGTACTGGAGGAGGCTGTGTACCATTGCGAGTAGGTGTTGATGACTGAGGGGATATGGGAGAAAAGGGAACCATATCAAAGATGTCAGTGGAGGGTGATTTAGGTGTCACACTGCCTGCCTACAATAAGGACAATAAATATTAGGGCAATAATTCACACGAAAAAGATCACAATACTGAATTCTTCAGCATGCAGATAAGAGCCACAGTTTCAAAAAACGTTAAAAATAACCATCAGCATGCAAAAACCAGCTTCTGACACCAAGCAAATGGCATTTGCAGATCAGAGTCTGAGACATGCTAGAACTCTCCAAAACATAAGCAGCATTGTAATTTTTCCTTTTTCAGTCCATCTGGTACAGCCAGAAATGTATCACAGTTAAACCTGAGAAAGCTAGTGACAAGTAGCTCTCTACTGCAGATACATGAATACAGATATCTTCACAAAACCCATTTAAGGTAACACTGCAACAACATGCTACGCTCCAGACAAGCAGATGAAATTAAAAGATACAGTCTAAACACTTCTTGTTCACTAATTCTTCCCTACATCATAACTTACTTGGCAACTTAAAAACCTGTTGTGATTAAAGCTTCAGACGTATTTTTCCATTAGCAAAAACATGGGCATCCAATACACTGAATACAACAGAGTAAAACTCTAATTTTTGAATGTGAAACAGAAAAGATTTCATTAGGAAGGCCCAGGAATTTGGAAGGGTTCAATAAAAGCAAGGAAACCCCAGACCCAACAATAACTATGGTTCTACAGCCATATTTATTTTTGAATGATTCATTCCTCCTACATCAGTCTATTTCAGGACACAAATAAGGAACAGTTAAGTCAGAATAAACCAAACACTAAAGACAGATGATGAAATAGATTAAAAGTGAGATTTGCAAGCTGAAAGCAAAATATATGTTCAAAACTAGTTTGCGTATTAATGTTACTACTTCCACAACACAAAACCCCCTATGTTCTGTGTATCAGAAAGACTATACAGCCAGGCACAAGGAAAGCCCACTTCTTTTAAGTAAGATTCAATTTGACCAAAATAGTCATATGAAAATTGTTAAGAAGTTGAATTAGTCACACAGGTCCTTCTTCAGAATACATGAATACAACAACCTGTCAAGCATGTAGTCTTTAGCAATGCTGACCCATGAAAGACAGTTTCATGAACCTAAATTGTATTTTAGAATGCTACTTTAAGTGCCTCTCTTGAAACAACTGAAGCTGCCCTCTCACAGCACACAGCACAGATTTCCAATCTAAGTTCAGAGATAGCCCTAACTACCTCTATTTCTCTCTGAAGGCTGCAGTAGTTGCTGAGAAGGAAAAGATATTGATCCACAGTCTTCCACTGAATACACTGCTTAAAGAGAAAAACAGACTCACAAATCCTCCATTTCCAATTTCTAAGGAATTTTGAGTTCACATTTTAAATTTGCATTGTGAGAGATGTAGAACTGCTCAGTATCTAAAAAAAAAATGGGTCATTTCTACCTAGGTATACAGAGAAGAAAAAAAAAATCACATTTAACATACTGCCTTTTTTTCCTATTTAAAAATATGTTTTCTCAGTCATGTTATTCCGTGGCAAGACCACAGCTGCATTAACTTCATAAAATAACTAATTTCAAAGATTTTTACATATACATTAACTCCCACTGGCCTCCACATGAGTTACCATTGCAATTTCAAAGATCATATATTGTGAAAAGATTTGCGTGCAGTGTTTAGACACAATAGGCTCTTACTGCTATGGCCATGGACCTTACATTAACCTCCTGGGACCTCCGCACAATCGGAGAACCAGTATAATTTAGGTCAAGGCAATCACTGGATGTCATCTGCTCCCATTCAAAATAGGGCAACGGATGTCCTTGACCCAAAGGAAACATATTATAAATCTCACATCCCTTGCTTCAAACAAACAAAATACTCTCTGATTCTAGACAGGCTTTCACCTACATCAGGAAGGTGGCATCAGGTTTAACGTGCAAGTACATCCTATACATTAACCTACATTTCCCATCAACACTGATGGATAATCCTAGAATCTCGTGGAGACAGTAAATGCTAATGTAGATTCTCCTCATTTGCTAAGTGTTTATTAAATGCATTTATCTAGAAGCTAGTTAAATAAGCAGTATTTATATTTAGTCTTGAGCTTTTTAGACAATAAAAAAAGCAAAACCAAACTTTGCACTTTCATTTCTTGGCTAAATGCCATTCTGCTGAAGTTACTGGACATGTTTGTACTACTGCTACATCTAGTTTAAGTAAAGCTATAATTTAGTTAAGAAATGCATATTTTGAATATATATAAGTATAAGAAGCACTTTTATTTAGTGAACACATGCAGAAAGCCAGGATGTTTGCCAAATACAGCCAAATGTTACTTGCAAATGGAAAAGAAGTTGAGAGCATAAGCATATTGATATGAAAAAGCAAGGAATATGCCCATTTTGTATAAGAATAATTTTCAACCTTAGTTTGGCACAGCGTTTTTATAATGTATGCTAAAAGCTATATAATGGCTGTTTACTTTTATATTAATTCATTGGGGGAGGATGGAAGTCCTTGAAGTTGGATTTTTAGGTTTGTTATTTTTTAATAACTATTCTTAATAAAAAGAATTTTAATGAAAGATTGACAGCTAACAGAAAGGTAATTAATTAATGGGCTAACTGAAACATGTTGGGAAAATAAGAATGTATGTTTTGGGGATGAGAGAGAAAAAGCTATCTAGAAATAAGAGCAAATTTTCACAAATTCCTCATTTTAAGAGTTTCACTCTTAAATCTAAGACACATCTGCTGTGTCCTTTAACCACTGTACAAAATGCACATTTTTAATACAAGTTAACACACAACAGAGAACAAAGGAAAGCAAAAAAAAAATTAAGCTTTTGCACAGCAGAATTACACGAGGTCTTGGGCAGCTGTATTCACTGGTTGGCTTTGGAAGACCACTTTTTGAAGGTGGTGGTATTAACAATCCAGGTGGTAGTCTAGAGTCAGGAGAACTCCTAGGAGTAAGCGTAATGGAAGAGATATCTAAACAAGGAGGTGAATCCTCACTGTTACACCAGAAAAAAGTAGAGGGTCTTTGAAACATATGTTCATCATTATCACACTTTATGTGCAGCAGCTGAAAAGGAATCACAGAAAGAGAAAAAATTCTGAGGAACAGAATGTGGTAACGCCAGAAAAATAAGAAATGAAAAAGAAAAAAAAAACAAAGCAAACTTCATACTTCAAAAAAGTTTGTCACCAACTTGCTGTTCATTGCTACAGTCAAAGATACAGAACTTGAAATTTTTTTAAAACAAAATCTACAAATACACCACAGTAAGAGATAACCCCGTATTAAACTCAAAGGAAAGTGACTTGCTCCTTGATAATCACACCAAACAAAATAAAGAGACACATCTTTCCAAAAGTGGGGGTTTCAGATGCACCGACAAATCTAAATCCGGTAACACATCAGCAATATCTCATACCTGCACATGTAAATTAGCAGGTAAGCACATATCCAGGGGCAAGAGTTACTCTGGTGCTTAAAGCACAGGTCAGAATTCTCTGTCTGCAAACCAGGAAATACGCTTATATCCCACTGATATTTAAAGAACATTTTTAAATCTTATAGTAGAAACTCACAGTGCACAAATTTTAATGTTTACATTAATAGTAGAATTTGTTTCATTTCCCTATCCACAGAATTTGAGAACTTAAACATTTATGGACAGCAATACACTTCTGCCATCTGTTGTGTGTGGATGAACAACCACTTGAACTTGGTATTTTCAGTAGGTATCGCAAAAGCTGAGACTCACTATTGAAAAGCAAAGGGGTTCCATTGCTTCAACAGCAATCCCTTTGTCCCTACAACAGAAGCACAGGATGCAGGACAAAATAAAACTTTGCTGTTGTGGAAATAAAAATGTTGAGGATTGCAAGATTCTCTGGGCCTCTTTCACAAACCCACAGAATGCTTTGAACAGAGGTAAATAAATAATATCCACACCAGAATACAGAACATTCACCTGAGATGACAAAGGGGTAACTGCAAGGCTCAGGTCTGAATTAGGCAGACAAGAACCTCAAGCTAGCTGCCTCTTATGACTGGGGAGTATTTAACTGTGTATTACAGCAAGATTCAGTGTATATCAAGAGCAAAACTGGGTTTTTGTCCACTTTGATAAAAACAAAAAACATCATTTTTTTTCTGAATGGGAAATAACTGCAATCCTGAAAGGCTTCAAAAGAAACAGATTTTGCCTAGGTGAAATTAGAAACAAAGAGCCTGTGGGACTGACCCTGGAAAGAAAAGCAAAGAGGAAATGTATTTAAATATTTAAGAAACATGCTCAGCCAATCTTTCTGTTGGGACCAAGCTATATTCCTACCTCAAAATCTGAGGAAGACAGCTTTGGTCAGTTAAAACAAGCTTTGAAGGACAGATTGATCTTTGAATCTTAACAGAAGGGATTGAACACTTGTGCAGCCAGTTCTTGGCTGGAGCAAAGAGTTTATATACTGAGAAGGCAGGAATTTCATCTGCGCTGTAGGTATCTTGCCTAAAAATCCCTTTGACTTGCTCAGGCTGAAGCAGTGGTAGGTAACTGTAGCAAAAACTTTTAAACCTGGTTTTCCTCTCTTCAAAGTGCGTTACACAATTGATATGACATGGCTACTTCATTAGAACCTTGCATAGTTCCAGTAGAGCAGGACTTAATCAATTATTTTGTACTATTTTTTCCAGAGTTATGCAGAAAATAAAACATCTCCTTTTAACCTGAGTCTTAGTTCCTTTCTTCACTTTCTTTACAAGTAAGTTAGGTTAAGGGTACAGGTATCCAAACTCAGTAACTACGCTGTATTTATGAGAAGACCAACAAGCATCCCAAAACTCTCTATTCAAAAGTCCTGCTTTGTAATTCATAAGAAAAAAAAAAATATCACAATTGCAAAGAATTAATCTGTTGCCAAGCTTGAACTGTGAAACAGAGGGTTTGGAATGGTAGTCAACCAAAATTAAAGCAAAAAACTGCAAGCCAGAATTTTCATTATTATTTCAAGAGTATCACCAGAGGTAGAAGACTTGTAATGCTATTGTGTAATTACTAGCATGCAATACTTGATGCTATACATATATATATACAAAAACCAGATCTCATAATAGCAAACACTGGAAGACACTAAATACAAAGTACTTAAGCAAAGTATTTTCCTGAAATACAAACCAACAAAGGATGAATAGTGTCCATAAAAAAGCATGTATGTCACATGAAAAGAATCAGATGCAAACCAGTAAAATGCATACAGGATGCAAAGCAGCAAAACTATAAGAAAATGTATTAGATCCAGGCAATAAAAGGCTTCAAGTCAGAAATGGAATATACCCTATTTGTACCATTCGAGCCCTGAATGCTGCGCAGTCATGTATCTGATAAACCATGATTTTAGGACATTTCACACCATACAAGGTGTCAAGCTTCACATGACAGTTTAGGGAATGTGTCATGTTCTTGGAATGAATTTTCATCTGCAATTCTACATTTGCAGTGCACCACAGAATCCCACCACTGGGCGCTTGACCTGTGCTGTAAACACTGTTCTGCATGCTGCATCTCATAACTCAATGTCAGCCCACTGTGAAGCGAACAATTATCTTCTGCTTGCAGCCATACGTATTTATGCAGGAGAGCAGAAGAGAGGGGCAGGATCACCTCCCTTGACCTGCTGGTCAAGCTCCTTTTCATGTAGCCCAGGATACAGTTAATGTTCTGTTAATTTTTAAATGGAGCTTTTTTGTAATACTGCCATGACAGGAATATGCATTAAATACTACTTCTTTGACAATATTTATGCTGAATGGAAGAACATTGTCCTTTTTGAGGCTGTTTGTCCCAATACCTTTGCCTGCTACCTCTCAATTTTGCTTCTCCCATATTTCATCATTCTCTCTTTTACATTATTTTCCTGAATATTCCTGTTTTCTTCTATCTAAATTCAGAGTTGTGGACATGTCACAACTTCCTTCTCTGCCTTAAACAGAAGGCCAGTTTGGATGGGGCTTTAAGTAACCTAGTCAAGTGGAAGATGGTCCTGCCTGTAGCAACAGGGCTGGAATTAGATGAGCTTTAAGGTTCCTTCCAATCCAAACCATTCTATGATTCTATGAAACAGAAAACTTTAAAGGCATGCATGATAAACTTCAGCCAACCCCAAAACAGCTTAAAAATCTCTTATCTCATCAGAGGTTCCCTAGTGACCTACAATGGTTTACTGTTGTCCCGGTTCAGCAGCCATTTTTCTCCTTCTTAGTAGCTGGTGCAGTGCTGTGGTTTTGACTTTTGGCCTGGGAACGGCACTGATAACACTGATGTTTTCAGCTGATGCTTAGTAATGGTTACTGTGACCAAGGACTTTCTGAGCCTCATGCTCTGCCAGGGAAGAGGGGAAGCCAGGAGGAAGCAGAGACAGGACACCTGACCCAAACTGACCAAAGAGGTATTCCATACCACAGCACGTCATACCCACTACATAAACTGGGGACAGTTACCCAGAAGGGTTAGATCACTGGTCAGTTGCGCTGGGTATCAGTCAGCAGGTGATGAGCAGCTGTATTCTCTTCCCTTGTTATTTCCTTTACCACTATTATTGGTGATAGCAGCAGTGGTTGTGTCACACCTTAGTTACTGGACTGTTCTTATCTCAACCCGTGGGAGTTACATTCTTTTGATTCTCCTCCCCATGCCTCTGGGAGCTGGGGGAGGAAGGGGAGAGAAAGCTGATTTACAGCTATTCAGATAACTATAAAAACTGAGGGTGCTAAGTGTACATAACCGCTGGAGTTACTGTGAGTACAGTTAATCCAGGCAGCTTCTGGCAACACTAGGAATATAAATACCAATCAAAGAAATCATGTGAAACAGTGCTCCAAGCGATGCACTGATTTTGGAGACTGGATTTATACACAGCAACATTCAAAATCTTATTGTGATACAGATTTGAACAGTGTCATCGGAATCAAACAACAAGATGAAAATCACATTGTCGTCACATAATCAAGACCAAACACAAAAAAGACTAATGTATTGCCAAGCAACCAAAACAGATGAAAATTAAACAGCACAGATATAAAAGTAATGGAAACTTCAGCTGCACATGCAAGGGAGTGAGGGACAAAAGAAACATCTCATGTCAACATTTCCCATGGCACATGTAAAAACAGCAATAAAGACACACTAAGGAAACTCCTAGCTTGGTATAGTATGTCCTTGACAGATGTATATAGGAAAAGAAGAAAAAGTAATAGTTTCTGTTGCATAACACTTCTGCACTGGCAAATACAGACTTTTTAGGGAATAATTTTTTTAAGCTTTAGCAAGACTTGTGTACTTAAAAGCTTCTACCAAAAAGCAGAAAGGTGGTCCCTAAGCAGTCTGTTATTTACCGAATGTGCTGAACAAAAATCTAGCTAGACTACTCTGAGAAAAAAACTGTGCAGAACATTGACAACTTAATGTTCAACTTTAACAATACATCTTAATGCAAAAGTATCTGATTATACAACCTAGATTTCTTCTTTCATTACCAACTTTGATCTCATTGCTTTTATAATGATTCTTTTACAGTTTCAGAAAGAAATGTTATTTTTCCCATACAGTTTGCGAACTAATAGAAAAAGTACCTAACTTAGATTGATAATGATTTATCAGCATTTTCTTTCTCTTGGTTAGACCACTTATGGATTTTGGACAAGTCACCATTTATATTATTCCTTGTACACATTTTGATGTCAGAGATCAGGAAATCAAGATGTTTTAGCACTATGTTTTGCAAATAAGAGCTCAACACTATTTCCCAACAGTTCAATATGCAAACACGTGACCAACTCCTTTTAGAAAAGCAAATCTGTCAGTAAAATCACATACTGCAGTCCAGACTGCTAAATCTGATCTATTCTTGAGCATCACATATATAGAATCATAGAATAGTTAGGGTTGGAAAAGATCTTAAGATCATCTAGTTCCAACCCCCCTGACATGGGCAGGGACACCTCCCACTAAACCATGCCAATCAAGGCTCTGTCCTACCCGGCCTTGAACACTGCCAGCGATGGAGCATTCACAACTTCATAGCAATGGGAGATTGAAGAAGAGGACGTAGCTCAGAACACGATTTCTGTGTCTGTATTTGTAATGTTCTGGGAACTGTCATCACAGGTCCTTGCAGTACCTTCTGTTTCCTTAAGCATATACTTGTTTAAGCAAGTTGCTAGTGTTGACTTCTGAGTGTTAAATCAATTGCTGATTACCAACTGTGTCTGTGACCATGCATTAATCATTAAAGGAAGAGAACAGTCAACAGCAGACAGAAAAGCCATTTCAGCACAGCTGGCAAATGTTGAGGAAGTACATATAGCATGCAAGCAACCAAATACAAAAAGCAAAGCATAAGATATGAAAAAATGAATATTTAAGCAAAACCAGAAGCAACCTTATATCTATCTGTAGTTGGCTCCTGAAACTATTTCTTTACAAATTACTGCTATGCGAGTAATGCTGGCACATGTACCTTTATCACATTTAGGTATCAACTATGAGGCATTAAACTTCCCCTCAATCTCTAAATGTTCCCTCCCTAGAGCTCAGCACACAGAATAACATCAAAATGGACTGAGAGATAAGGAATAATAACTGTATCAAATTAATTAAATATAAATAAATCACTGATTCTGCCTAAAAAAAGTTTCAGAAAGCCGTCATACGCCATTGGCATCTCTTAATTATTTAACGGCCTGGGTATGAGAGCTGTGAGGAAACCTCAAATATGTCATTTAATAAATCTGCTTTAAATAATGGGAATGGTTATGTTATGTTCACTGTATGTAACATAACGAATATCTTCAGAGAAGCAAGTTTCCTCCTGTCTAACCAAAAGTACTTAGGAAGTCACTCAGGTGAGATCTTACTTCTGATGCTGGGTACTCTGCTTCATTAATGCACGCTATTTTATTTCTGTATTTAACAAAATACTATTGCCAGATTTAGAAGTTTTATTTTTCATAAAATGATCACAAGATAGAACTGCTATTTGTCTTTTCAAAATAGAAAACTTTGTCTTCCAAAACAGGAAGACACAGAGCAGCAGTAGTACAGATGTTTTTAGCCATATGTTACTTAAAAGTTTTAAATTCAGAAAAAAACCCAACTTTGATAAGTTTTTTAAAACCAAAGTGATCTTATTCATCATAGAAATTAGGGGAAATAGAAATTATTCTTTGTGCCACTTCTGCTTTTCTCTAATAGGAGTTGATATTTTGCAATGTCATTCATGAAATTATAGTTGATTTGAGTTAAAAATATTAAAAACTAATTGCAAACTGTAATAGGCAATTGCCATATGTAGTTTCCTTCTTTCATACATATTTGTTGCTCATAGTAAAAGAAGAGATAGGTATCATTAAATCACATCCACTGTTATTCCACCCACTTTGACATCTGGTCCTTTATTGGACTCAATCTTAAAAATATTTATGCCATTTTTCCCCTACACTGAAGTCAATTCATAACCTCCCTGTCCCATTACATCACTTATTTTCAAACTAATTGTTGCATTTATATGAACTTACTCTTATGCTACCACATTTAAGAGCTCTGATTTACAAAGGCACACAATTATGCTTAAATCAGACCTACTTGAATGATGTTGCTTGGTACAAAAGTTGATAGCATTTGGTGGACACAGTTTTGCTCCTAGACTGAAGAAACATACTTTCCTTAAAAATGTGTTTGGTTTTGTTTGTTTTATTATTGGCTGCTCAACTGATTACTCCAAGAGTACATACAAATTGGGCAACTTGTTCCAATTATTTATTCATTTATATAAATCTATTTTGTGGTAGAATTGATTTAGACATTAAATGGGCTGTTAGATTGCTCTTACTGTAATTCTAATGATTAGGAAACTCAAACCTGTGACAGGATATGTTTGTAGTTTTCCTTTTAAACATTAAGAAGTAAATAAAGCAATAAAATTATGTGTGAAAACTAACAGCTGGTAGTGATTTACTATAATGTATTATTTTAATATTAGTAATTCTCAATGTTAAATCATTTTGTTGCAACACAAGTGCTATTTAAGCAATATGCATGTTCATTGTACCAGTAGTAATTAATAATAAAACATCATCTAGGGAGAGAATTTACAAATGACTGTCAAATGTACAATTTTTGATGTCACCTTTTTAATAAGGAATGAGACGACACTGTCTTACAAGACAAACTAAATCACAAGCCACAGGATATTTTAGATCATTATTAATAATATTCTTCAAGTTTGTCACTAAATGTAATTACCAAATTCTTCATTAATTTAAATGAAAGAGAAATGCATCTATCACAAGAGACTTAAGAGCTTGTTTATCTGAATACAAAGATACATTTAGTTATTGTATTCATAATTAAAATCAAGCTAGCTGCCATCCCAAATGAGGAAAATTAAAGATTAAAGAATTAACTAGACTGATTTTAAATCTAGCATTAAAGCTGACTACCTATCACTGAATGCTTCATAATTGAGAAGACATCCATAATTTACACTTCCGCTGTGGCAGTTATGTAGTATTTGTAATTTATGGTGAGATTTTACTAAAACAAAATGACAGCTCCTCATGGGAACAACCCTCTAATGAGCATCAAGAGAGTGTACAGACATTTGTGAAAAAATTGCCCTCACCATTATAAACATCCTTTTACATTGCCCAAAACTCTAAACATCCATTTAAAGTGAAATGGTGCACATGCAGGGCAGGGACAAGGTGGCCCAAAATGCACAGCTTAAAAGCAGTCCATCTTTTTCTAAAATTTTTCTATATGCACATTAAGAAATTTTATTTAGTTTCAGTTACCTAATGTTGTACAGACAGAATACCCTTCTAAGAAGAGGGGAGTCATTAGATTTAGTCTGCGATGAAACCTCCATTTTCTTATCCACTTAGATATAAGAAACTGTCAGGCAATCATTTAAAAGTACCGTTGTCACAATCAACTACAGGAACTGCAGAAAGCATTACAAATTTCCTATTATGAGGAAGCCAAACTTGCACCTATCCGTGTTAGTTCCTGAGACCTAATGATTCTTCTGAAAGACAGGCAAAACTTTTGAAAACTCACTTAGACAATATCAGTTGCAAGTAACAATACGCTTGTGGCAGAAATTCCTACAAAAAATCCCAAGTAGCTTTTGTGAACCAGATCCTGTAAGTGCAAAACAGAGCTCTTCATCCTCAGACATCTACTAGAATGAGTAGCAGCAACAAATAGGTATGACAAGGGGATTAAAGAATAACAATTGGAAAGTCTGCAGTTTGCATTTCCGTTGGCTCGGTATGTAACAGATAAGTTACATGATTCAAATGTTAATCACTGGAAATAGCATGGAAGCTAATAAGTATTGCAACAACGATTATAAATCTAGATATAACAGTTACGCTCATGTACTTACTGGAGATGCATGTACTTTTGTCATTCTTAACTGGTTTTCCAAATCTTGAACTTTATTTTTCAGTTCTGTGTTTTCAGTTTCTAATTCCTGAATCTACAAAGCAAGTGGTTACTTCAGCAGGTATTGAGATAGTCATTCATTTCACAACAGCATCTACTGAGACTAAGTTTTATCTGAGATATGGTGATTTAGAAGCAGTGTTGAACTAGTTATTTGATTACCAAACAAGAATTAAATCTTGCTATCTTCCATATTTATAACTTGCTTTTCTCTTTAACGACCTTGCAAGATGGCGCAACATAAAACACTGTTTCACAATTATCAGGTCTTTCTTCATTTTTTTTATTATCTGTTGCAGTTCTTAGCAATCTGAGAATAATGCTGGAAATTATGCTGTCATAAAAAGCAAATAACAAAATAATACAGTAGCATATTATTTTATCTCTTTAAGAAACATAATTCAGAACTTACTCTTTTCTGTAAACCTGCAATTTGTTTCCTTGTTTCAACATCTTTTCCTCCGGATTCCAGAAATTTCCTGTAAGCTAAGTCAAATGCTTGACCAATTGTTAAAGTTATCTCTTCCGCCTTTACATAAAACATAAAATTGTAATTAGTATAATAAGAATGTTTTATATAATTACTTTTATTTCAGGTGATCATGAAATACTTTACACCATATATCATATTTAAAGGATTTGCTTCATCCAACCTGAATTCAACACCACAAAGGAGCATGGCAAACACTCTTCAGCAAAGTAACTGGACAGAAAATGCTACAAAAGCAACTTAAAAGAAGTGCAGATAAAGAAGGGAAACTGAATAGGCAGAACACAATTAGCTAATTTTTTAGCAGAAATTATGCCTCTAGCATCTGTAAATACAGACAGAATGCTTCAGTATGTTATTTTCTGTTGATTTCTGAAGCAAATACAGGCTTTTCAATCATTAAATAGTTTTTCTTTTAATGGATTCATGTTTCCATTTTAATGGATGTTTTGACTTCCTACTGCTTTTAAATCTGGACTTCAAGTTCTTTTTACAAGTCCTAAGAAATCTCAAACAGTATGCAGTAGATAAATGTATCTTTGATTAAAAAAATCTAACCGAACGGTATTTGAATCTATACATGGAAAATAACACAATTTAGTAGTTCTATGCTGATTCACATCATATATTATGATCTGTATATACATTAGTGCAGAAAATCTAAAAGTAACAGGGTAAAAATAAGAGTATAGGAAGTTCACTGAGCACACAAAGGTTTCAGAAGGAAAATGCTGACTTAGCAAGAGGCACCAGTAAAAGGTGAACACATGGCTATGCCATTTGCCTTAGAACTTCAGTAGACAAAGTAAACACAACAATAACTTGTGGTTTTAAAAAATTTGGCAGGGGAACAAAAAATATTGGAAAACATTAATTTGGCTAACTCAAAACTAGAACTTTCTCTTCTTTATTCAAATGAAAATCTGAAAATTATTGTTTCTCATGAAAGCAGAGCAATGCCAAGAACATTTTTTCTTTACTATCTGTAAGAACATCAAGGGCTAGAGGCACAAAACTGGTATAAAACATGATGCTCTCAGCCATTTATCCATCAGTGCAACAAGAAAGTCATTCAGTAGTTGTGTGAAGACCTGAGCTCTACAGGAATGAGGAATTAACCCCTCTATATTTTTATTTGGGGTGGGGGAAGCCATACAGACAACTTTATTTTTAAAAAATAAAAATAAATAAAACCACAAGAATTTACTTTTACCCAACTAGACCAAAAAGAACCTGAACCAGTACTGCATTAAAGAACTGTTTATGTTAGTAAAAGAAAAGGGTAACGGACACTGGAAATACGCAGTTCTGCCTTCTTGTGAGGACAAAAGTTGGCTGAAACAAAAAGTACCAACTGAGGTGGAATTCTTCTAAATCTGAAAGTACTAATGAACAAAGACTGAAACAGGAAAAAGTACAGCTAGTGAAGAATCAAGTTAGAGAGAAGAAACAATGGTGCACCAGTCTGCAATAAAAATGGTACTAGTGGGTAGAGACTGCAAGGGCAATTTAAAATCATGGGAGTATGTGGCAAAGAGGTACAGCATAGAAATTTGAAGAGAAATGAACCGATGTGTATAGTAATTATGAACAGTATCTACTGAAGGCACTGAAGTAATGGAGGTGAACAACGAAATAACCAGAAACTGTGAAGTAACACATAATTGCATATAAACAGAAGTGAATATGTATCTTAAAAAAAACAAAAAACAAAAAACAAAAAACCCACAACAAACTGTTTCCTTAGTATTTCCTTTGCATGAAGCTACTTCACAATAAAAGGAGAGGCTTCAGATTACAAAAAACCCTAAACCATCCATTTTTGGTGCTGATTCCACTTACTTTCTGCTAAACACATGACCCTATTTCAGCTAGCTACCATTTTCTTCATTGCCTGCCCTACTTTCTTTCCCGCTATTGCACATTTTTGAACAGTTGCCCTGTTCTATCTCAGAAGAGCCTGTGAGGGTATCTCAGCCACAGGATTGCAGCAATCTCTGTAAAACAGCTGTGCAAACATTTTAAGCTTAGAGGGGTGAAGCCTGTTCCTTGAGAGCACTGCAGATACTTGGCCTAGGATATTGAGCTGGGTAGTAAGAACAGTCCCAGAAAACCACCTTTGATCAATGAAAAGACTCTCCTTTAAGTAAATGCATATAAGTTAACAAGACACTATAATGGCATGAAAGATTGTATCAAAGTGACCCCAGTCAAAAGGAAGGCTACCTGCCTTTATTAACCATTCTTGTTTTATTTCAAAGCACAGCAATCAAAGCCTGTAACAGTCACACAAATTCTCTTAAAGCATCTTGAATACTTACACACTTTTCACTGTCAAATACATAGCAAAGATGCTTATTTGATTCTGAGTCTTTGCATATGAAAGTAAATATTCTCTTGTCAGTTTTATCATCAGCACAAAATGATATCCTATGGAGTTGACAGTTGTGCTGGACTTCCTGAAAATAAAAAAAAACAAGAATTTGTTTTCAAGAAATTACTATACTTGCTCAGAATAAAGATGCCCAAAGTACATCTCTGGATTTCCTGATGTATGTAAGAGAAGGCAAACTGCAGTGACATTTTGACTGCCTCTCATTGCACGTGAACATGCCCAAGAATAGACCTAGAGCATAACAGAAGTTAGCAGACTCATCTCCTAACAAATGTTCCCATTTTTACTCCATGTAAGCAGGAAGCTTTTATTTGGACCGCATTTATCTGGAAGTATTTACTTGGCAGTAATTTCTGTTCTAGAAAACTTGTTTTACTGTTGATCTGTGTCTCTGTGCAATTAATTTTAGGGACTCATTATGTAAAATACCCTGTCCTTTTTCCAGGTGGGCATCATCTTTAGATTTCATGATCTCCCATGGGTTGTTAAAATAGTTTCACTGAAAAAAGTGCTTGCCTTTCTATTTTTATATAGAAATAAAATGACTTTTGTAATCCAAACACAGGAACATAGAGAAATAAATTAGACACCTAAATAACTGCTTACGTAAGGTGCAACACAAACAGCTTTTAAATATTATTTGCATATTTTCAATACTATATGTCACTTTCCATTAAAAAGCATGTTCCAACTACTTAAAAAGTGGTAGAAATGCTCTTCAGTTGAAAGAGCTTGACAAGACTGAAATAAACTATCTCAACTACTTTTTTCGTTGTTTTTCTTCAACAAGTCTCTTCTTGGTATTTTATTTTATTTGGCTTATTACATGGGAAAGCAGCATTTGTTTTAAAGGAAAATATGCGTTTACATGTTAACTATCATCTATTAAAAACAAAAAAGAGGAAAGTTTCTGTGCAGCACTGGGGCTCCCAGACTGCTGTAAACTCATAAACAAGGGCATGCCCTCTCGGCATGCAACCATTTAGCAAAAAGATGTACCACACAGACAATCTTTTCTCCTTGCATTCCTGTTCTCAGTCTTTACAGCCATTCTTCTGTGCATCCTATTTCTCCCATGTCCCCAGAGCTCTCTCAGTTTTAACCTCTTTAACAGGAGCTCTTTAACTTACATACAACAACATATGCTTGTTCTGGCTCTTTTACGTTTATAGATCCATGTAACTACTTTATTTCATCTAAGGACAGAACCACTTTTCCCCAATCCTCCTTTTTTGAGTGTCAGGTATAAAATTAAGTCCTGATACATGAGCAAGCCATCTGTTCCTAACAAAATTAATAGTCATCGCATAAGCCATAACAGTCATCACATAAACCATTATTCCTCTGTAACAATATTGACCTGTTTCAAAAACACATAGAAAAAAAATGCTGTAATCAGCAATTATAACATGGAATTTGAATCACTTCCTAAAGCATCTATAAATTGTGCAAAAAGAACTGTAGCTTTAAGAAATAAAGTGGGGAAAAAAGACTACTCATACTTAATTACTATTTGAGCTGTAATAAAAACATTGCTAAGAGATTTGAATGTTCCTGCTGGCCCGGGAACTTCCATCCAACAGCTTTATGTTAATCTCTGCAGGAAGTTCGGAAAACTAACATATTTTGTCACTTAAAGCTGTTATTTTAAAATATTTTTTGGGGTTCACTACCCCCTTCTGCCCTATGACATAGGGAAGATGCAAAACCTGCAAATAGTTGACAAAGATATTTGTTGCTTAACTGTTGAAACTGTGGTTGTATCAAGAATCTAAACTGAAAATGGATTACAATTGTATAGCTTTGGGTGGCATGTTTTAGTGGGAGGTGTCTCTGCCCATGACAGGGGGCTTGGAACAGATGATCTTAAAGTCCTTTCCAACCCTAACTATTCTATGATTCTAAGATTATATATATATATATATATATATATACATAGCCTTGAACTAATTTTCCTTTACCTTTTCTCAAAATATCACTGTCTTAATGGCAGCAATTACTCCACAATTAAGAAACAGTAGCAAATAGTTTATGCAAATCCAACATTCACCATATGTGTAAAAGATATAAGAGCATTCAGGTATTACGAATTTCTGACTATTGAATAAACACTTTTTAGCTTGATTATATTTATCTCATTATTCCTCTTTGACTTTGTGAGGAAGATCTTTTGCTTACTATGCAACCCATTCCAAAATACTGGAGCAATGAAAGGAATAGGAAACCCACCAATGGGATGACTTAATGGACAGAACTGCTGAAAGGGTGGGAATTGTCATGCTGTGCCAGATCAAAAGCGTACAGTAGTGCTTATAGCCTGTTACATGAAGTTTATATAGAAATGGGTAACACACTTGAGAAATACATCCATTCTAGGAAGGGTAGATACAACTTAAAAAAATAATAATTAAAAGCAAGAAAAGATGGGGAAAAATGAGCATGTTAAGGAAAGAGAGGTGCAATTCCAAGGCAGCCATATGAAGACTGAATCACTGAAAACAAACTATCTCCTCATTCACTGTCTGGAAAGATGTTTATCATATGCGGTGTTAGCATCTATTTATCACAGTATTTCCATCATCCACAGAGTTTAAAAGTTTTGGTGTAAAAGGATTAAAAAACCTAAATTGCACATTTGCTACAGTCTATATTTTAGAACACCATGTAACTGGGATGTCACGCATGTCTTGTAGCAAGAAATGGTATTTTAGAAGAATTTTCCATAGAAACATAGTACAGCTAAGGTTGGAAAGGACATCATCTAGTTCCAACCCACAATCGTTTTCATTACAATACTCTTTAAAAACATAAAGCAATAAAAACATTAAAAACCTTTAAACCAGTGTTTATTTATTAGTTTAGCACAATAAACATACAAGTCTCTTACCTTTGTTTTTGGATCTAGAATCTTTACACCATAGATTGAGATTTGCAATTCGACTTTGGGTGTCTTCTGGCCTTCAGATTTTTTGATATGTCTTGCAAACTATAAGATGAAAAACAGAACAGCAATCACATTAATGCTAAGTTTTCTTTATGCTGGGATTTATTTCAATTACTTCTCATTTCTTCTTAACTCCTTCCACCTGATATTGTTTCTTCTTTCCTTCATAAAACTCTTACAAAAAAACACCAACCATTCCCAAAGTCATAGGCACAGAACAGCATTTCTGACTGCACACTAATGAATATTCCTGTAATTCAGGAAAAGAAACAATTAGAATTACTCAGCTGATTCTCTTGAAACTTTATCTGCTGTTCATGCACTTAACTTAAGCTTTTGCTTGAGAGTTCTAGGAGAACAGAAGAAACATGAGCACCTTCAGACAGTTTGCCAACTGCGTGGTTGCTGAGCAGTGAACACTTATGCTTTTCACATCCCACTGTTTCTACACTCACTTCTGTACACATGCATACAAGGTACTTCCCATATGGAACTTGCCACATTCTCTAAGGAAATCAGTTCTTTTAAACAGGTGAAAGTGCTGCAGCTGTCAACAACTAAGAAATATTTGATTTCTTCTACCATATTCACAGGATTTCTTTCATAACATTTCACTACCCAGCCAGGCACATGACAGGGTCAGGTTACATGTTCTATTCAACACATTTCTAGTCAACCTGTCTTTCCCTCAGGCACACTGCATCTAAACTAAGCAGAATACTTAATATTTGCTACTGCTAATAGTTAAGTGCCATGAATTTGTGGAACTTTCTTATCAGAGACGCAGAATCCCTCTGTAATTTGTTCTGTTACCAGCCCTTTTCTTTGAAAGTCTTTGACAGCCTAGAATGTTATTTTTAAAAGCATGAATAAGGATGATGGCTCACTGATGGCCAGTGGAGTCGGGGTCTCTCCTTCACAGCTATATGCTTGAACACACTGTCCTCAAACTTGCTCCTACTCAAGTATAATTGAGCACATAATTCACCACCAGCACAAGTATATAAAGAGCCAGTGAATACAATGACTTTCAGCGGCATAAAGAGTCTAGGATGTCAGCAAGGGTGTTCACCTATCTTTTAGACAGAATGCTGAACTAACTAATGGGGGGAGGGGGGGTGGCCTGGGAAGAATATAGGGATGTTGTCCGGGAAGCTAGGGACCAGGTTAGGAAAG
>JASSUY010007001.1:0-34945 GCA_032466535.1 Forpus xanthops | reverse complement strand
GGTTGGACATAGCCTTGGGTGGCATGGTTTATTGGGAGGTGTCCCTGCCCATGGCAGGGAGGTTGGAACTGGATGACCTTAAGGCCCTTTCCAACTCTAACTATTCTATGATTCTATGAAATATTTGGAAGAAAAAAAAAAAAAAAAATTAGGACACCTTGCCATGTTGTAACTGAACATGAAAATATGATGGGTAAGCAAAGCTGTTTTTTGAACAAAATATTCCACACCTAAATTTTATTTTAAAATTGTTACATAAAACAAATCAAAATGCTCTTTCTTTAACACAAAATTGCCTAAATATAAACTCTAAGTCCTCTAGAATGGCAAAACTGAGAGCCTCAAAACCAGCTGACGTTTACCCATAAGTTTTCAAAGGGTTTAGATATATAAAAAATATAACAAATATTAATGAGATAAGCCCTACCATAGAGAATGTCGTCACTTAGCTTTAGTTAAATAGAAAACATCGCAAGTACTTTTGATTCGAATTGGTCTTACCCTGTAACACAGAGTGTAGAAATACACAACAATGATTTTTTTTTTTTTTTTAAACACACAAACAGTTTAAACAAATTGAAGCAGGAAATTAAAAGCACCTCAAAACTTCATGCAAATCAAGAAACAGGATACCTGGGATTTTTTCGTATGTCATCCAGCTGCCCAACTACATGAGACACATTTGTGCGAATCATTTTGAAGGCAATTTCTTCTTCTCCCATGATTTCAAACCTTATTGTTAAAATAATATTTCTACATTAATAAAGCAATGCAAAGCCAGATTCAGTAAATATTAATCTTCTATTTAATAACTTCTTTCTAATCTGATTGACCAACTTCCAATAGAATCTGCTATTTGCTTTCTATCATTGTATTTACATTTTTTTAGCTAATGCTCTTGCACAGAGCCACTTTCCTATTGATTTATTAGTAGCCACAAAGAATTGAGTTCTAATACAAAGTACATAAATTACGAATTTTGACATAAAAGTAACAACTGATCTGACAGTAGTCATAACACTATACTATTCACTTGAATTCAGAATTGTAATTTATAATTACTCTGCAGATATGAGAAAACATTCTTCTTTTCTAATCACCAACCCCAGAAAAATCTTAGAATTACAGAACAATATATAAGACTACAACACTTAGAATTACAGAACAATATATAAGACTACAACACTAAATACAAAGAAAACCTCTCACCCATGTAATCAATAGCAAACAAAACAAGTATATAAAATGCAGGAGTATCATATCTCTGAGGGATGTGTCTTGAGTTTGAAGGAGCATTTGACCACAGTGTAGCAGTCTTACCCGAGGTACCACACTGTTCACCCTTCTTATCTTGCTATAAGAAAATAACCCTCTTCTTCCTTGAAGTCCTACCTGAGAACCTACTGCATTTATAAATCTCACAAAACTAATAACTTAGAGTTCAACAGAACAAAAG
Organism: Forpus xanthops; assembly: GCA_032466535.1. Taxonomy (NCBI): domain Eukaryota; kingdom Metazoa; phylum Chordata; class Aves; order Psittaciformes; family Psittacidae; genus Forpus; species Forpus xanthops. Next base: position 33,489 of record JASSUY010007001.1, on the reverse strand, counting down.
AGAAGCATATATCCCAATGAAATAAATACATTACTAGCAATCAGTTTAAGTACAGCAAATTCTTGTCCCCGCTCCACCATTTTTCCATCTTGTTTTCTGTGTCAGCTTTTCAATTTTAACCTACAATCTTCTGGGAAAGGAATTATTTATAAAGCTTACAGCACAACTTGAAGTGCTATGAATTAATGTACAATAATGTCCAAAAGCTGTCCTAAGCAGCACCTGCAACTTCCTTTCATTCTACAGCTTTATTTGGCTCTGTAGCCCCTCCTGGGGCAACTGCACGTTCAGGTCATTGGTAAAGTGATGGGCAGAAGACAAGGCAGAGGGCAGAAGACAAGGTGGTAAGCTCCATACCAGCAAACAGCCTCAGTAGCATGCAATTGGTTTACAAGTCTCGGAAAAGAAAGATATGACAGAACCTGGTCTCAGGCAGATCTATGTAAATACAATTATTCAGACAAGCCCATGGTCATGATCATGGTTTGTACTGCCCTTTCCAAAACAGGATGGAAACCCTTTTCTTGTCCCCCTACCTCTGTGTCACTTCTACTCCTTTCAGGAAAACTACAAGGTAGTTAGTGTTAAAAGTGCTTTTGTTTTTCTCTTTTTAAACATCAGCAGAAAGAATGATGAAGCAGATTTACCACTTCTAGGTACACAATATACTCTTTTCTCCTGTTTATGCTACTTTGAATGCCCTCACTTACCACATATAGTCAAATTTATATAGACATCTAAAGATACTCTGGGTGACTATAATACAACACAAACTAGGATCTGGTCCAATGACAGAAGTAGCATGGAAATATTTAGACAACTACGTAAGAAATTGTGAAGAAAAAAAAAAAAATCACATAATTCTGCAAAATGAAACATAAGTAGATATCAGTATGTTTCAATTTCACTGTTAAAGTAAATGGAGCTAAGATTTGTAAACATACAGTCTTTGATCATGTATGTATTTATACCACTTCTTGCTGCTTTACAGAATCTAGCACTGAAACAGCATACCGTTAACAACATACCTGTATTTGTTTTTGTCCTTGTATGCCTTACGAATCCTGTCAGTCACAGGTTTGCAATTGGTCACTAAGTTTTTTGTTACTGGAGGCTGAAAAACAAACAAACAAACAACCCATTGTTTAGATTATAGGTCATTGAAAATTAGAGTCTGTTCTAAAGATGCACTTTGTAGAAAGTTCCGTTACAGCAAGGAAAGCCTGCTTTACTCTCCTGGAATGAAAAGCAATAGTTCCTTGATCAACTGTTAAAGGGAAAACCAAACCAAACGAAAAAGATACAGCTGCATCACCTCGTAATTTCCTATTCACACAAATATTACATGAAAAATACAGACTGTTTGTTGTAAAAACATTGCAACTTCTAGCTTTCATCGTCAATAAGATATTCAGAAATTCTAGCTTATTTGACAGCTGCCCTTGACATTCCTCTGGCAGAGGCCACCAGGCAAACTCTGCAGAGCAGCTGATACAGACAAGGCCTTATTTCTATCACAGTCAATGCTGAAACTATTCTGGGAAGTAAAATCCCTACTCTCAAGGGATATTTCTATCATTCCAAGAAATTTAGCTGTTACAGACAACAGAAGTAAAAATAAATTAGGCCCCTGTGCTAAGCACAAATGCCATTTTGTGACTATCTGACCTGACAGATATCATTAGTACATTAGACATTACTGTTTAGATTAGTAATATTTTACTAACTCTCCAAAATTATTAAAGTAATTTGACATTGCTGCCAACCATTGAGACTTATTTTTAACCTAACCTTAAAACATACCCATGGCAGCCATCCTTTATTATTAGTTTTTGAAGTTTTTACTTCACAGAATTTTGCAGTCTGAATTGTGAGGCACAAAAGGCAAAATGAAGGCAGGTTAAATTGGATGTAATGATTTCAGACTGCACAGGGCTCTCAAATTCACACTTCGTTTCTTAAAATCAGACTGAACAGAATGGCTTTATGTAGAACTTTGCTGGAAATCAGATTTCAGGGAAAATATTTTTATAACCTTATAACATAACCTGGTAAGAATAAAAGGCAGGACTGATGTCCAGAGGGAAGAAATAAAAAAGAAAAAATAGTCAATGGCCATACATATTTATCTACATGTGCACTGTAGATCTCTGTATTATAATCTGCATGTGCTGGAGATCAGTAATGCACTTTACTACCCAGAAGTTCTACTCCCCAAAATTATCTGTACTCACCAAAATGACTCTTGCCTTGATACAGTATTAGTTTGAAGTGAGAAAACACCAGGTCATCAATTTAGCAGAGTACACACACTTATTTTTTCTTTCAAATGCATAGGTTGATGCAGGAATTAAATTCTCATTGCAAAAAATAATTAGTTATTTATATCAGATTTGAATATTCTAGATTCCTACATTCCAGCAGGTTTTAATGAGAATTTAACCACTAAAATGAAAATAAGGACTTATATCTTAAGGAACATCTGGCCTTAAGACCTCACTTTTCACAAAACGGTTTAGATTGGAAGAGACCTCTTAAGAGTCATCCAGCCGATGGTTTAGTGGCTTTTTGGATTCCGTTTTTAAATACAGGTGTTATAATTCAGATAAAGACTTATCAGAAAGTTTTAGTCAGAAGGCTTACTGTCCTTTTTGCTTATAACAGTGAATTTTCCTAACAATGATGACTTTTTGAATCCCATATAAAACAATATTCTAAAGCTCATTTTTCTCCATTTCTGAAGCAAATGAATGTCTTTTTAATTTAGGAAGTAGCTTGTAAAATTTTTATTTTCTAGCACTTACATCATGTACATACAAATAGAAAGTTTTGTAAACAAAACCAAACCAGCAGAGTCAACATGCACTCAGAAAAGAAACCAAGCATCTTTTAAGACCAATGTTTCTTACCAGATTGGGATCATAATATGCTTCCTGAGTTGGTGGAATAATATGTATCTGAGTGATGTTGGCAGGCAGAGCTTTAGAGCAATTTATTAGCATTTGTTCTAGACCAGTCAAATCCTAACAGAAAGAAAAGGATGTTAAAAAAAGATAATGCTGTTTTCTCACTGATATAGTTCTAAAAATCTAGGCTGCACAGACACATGGCATCTACAAAACAAATTTTCATGCTACTGTCAGAAACTGAAGACTTAATATGCAATAGCACCCAATTCAATAACTGCTGATGTCTGTGTGACTCCCCATACATCTAAACAGGAAATGCATAGTTGAACTGAGACCAGATAAAGCATGACAATGTTATTTTCATTTTTAAATAAAAAACACCCCTTTACTGATAATGTTAGGACAGTACAGAATTCTCAAACCATCAATGGCATATTAAATCTCAAATCGAGCAAACAAACAGGAAAGTGAATTAAGAGGACAGGAAGATGATTTTTCTGACCAAGGCCAGGAACACACTAAAGCAAGGCTGTGTTCCAGCTATGCCAAAGATTTATATGGTGTTTCAAGAACAAATTATTTGTTTTGTGCTAATTCCTCTCTGCAAAGCAGTAATAGTACACTTCATTCTCTACCAACTGTCCTACAAGGTAAGTCCTACAAAGACCATGTCTCTATTTATCAGGTTCCTAAAGAAACAAAAGTGTGAGTCTTTGTATATGATCATAGTACTTACTAGTATGAGTTCTTTGCTAAACTTTTTCTCAGTTCTTTCATTAGGCCACAGGTTCCTCAGGGCAAGAACTGGTTTACTATGGCAAGAGCAAGAGTACACACAGCAGGATCCCACTCTTCACAGTGACTTTTACCAGTGAACAGCTTTCCTGACAAACTCACACTACCTGCTTTCTTGAATTCTGACATCAGTGATCCATTTTTCTGATGCTGCTAGAACTCAATTTCACTGTTGACTCCATAGAACAACGTTAAGGTAGAACATTTTTATTATATCCAGCTAAAATTTAAGAATTGCCAAACATTACAGAAACTATAAGTGAGGATAAATAAAGATTTGACTTATTTTAACAGGTTTGGGCTGTAAAAATGAAGTTACTCACGAAGTTACTGGTAAGGAAAGAGTACCTGCAAACTTAATGGTAATTCATGGATTCTCGTGGCCAATGTGCGAATCTCTCGGTCAGACAAAATGCCTGACTGGTCTGTATCAACCTCATCGAAGATCTGAGAAATGTTCAGTGGCTGAACTGCACTCATAAGATAATAGAAATATGAAAAAGCAAACTGCATGTCTTCAGAGTGCCGCACTTTGTGAAATGATGTCTTGTCAAACTCTTCAGGAAACCTACGCAAGAATATAAACTAATTTAGTACTCCAGTTTCTTAAAGCAAAACATTCCTTACCTAAAAATACATTCTCAACCAGAATTTTAAAAGGTCCTCAAAAGTCTCTTTATGTTATCACAACTATCATATTGTAATAAATTCTCTATTTCCTTTTGCGAAATACAATTTTAATGAGTAGCCATTGATATACTGGAAATAGCTATAGCAAAGCATCAACTGAAAGGTGGAATTACATAGAGTTTTACATTATTACAAACACATTATTACTCACATATCCTGTAGCTCTTGCATAACAGTGCGGTCAATCATATGAGGCATATGAGCAGGGACTTTCCGAGATGTAAATCCAAATTTGCTGTTTAAAAGCTTATTCACATATCGAAGAGAATCAGCAAATGTATCTTTCAACTGCCTTCCAAAATATTTGCCATCAGTAAAGTATGACATTTGTTTGAGTAATGACTCTTCTTCCTAAACAGCAGAACAAGTAGAAATCAAAGCTACATTACCTAAAAGAACAAAAACATTACGCAGACAGAAAAAATGACATTTCAGCCAGCTCCTAACTCTAAAGTCCCTGTTTGCCATCAGATTTATTTGTAATACCACCTTTTTTAATTACTCATCCATACTGGAATAACTGAAATCCTATGAATATGAGGATTCCTCATGCAAAATCCAATCTCAGATGAACAGAAAATGTTACTGCCCCTTCAATATTTGCTGTAGTGCAAAGCAGTTGCTACCAAATGAAGCATGGTATCAATCTTCTGTTCTGGAGGTTTTCAAAATTACCTAAATGTTTTGGCTGGAAGAAGAGGAAGCTTCCTTCATTTTTTCTTGGCACAGTCTGGATATTCAGTTTTGTTGGCAGAATTTGAATTTAAATTTCAGAACTCAAGTAATGACCATTATACATGTTTCTTTATTTTTTAATAAACTGGATCCATATTTGCATAAATACATTCAAACAAAATTTAAGGTTTCAGCTGTAGTGCTATATACATCTGAACAATAGCACTGTGCCAACATGTAACGAACAAAAAGAAAATATAACAAAAACAACAAAAAAAAAGGCAGTAGAAAGGGAACAGAAGGCTATTAACCTAGCTGAGAGGCCCAAATCATAAAAAAAAAAAAAAATAGATTATACATGAAAAATCAAAAGGAGCTTTGAAAAAAACCCTCATAATTGTCTCAAAGGCAAACACATTCCAAATGTATAGATCGCACTGGAAGTATTCCGCTAAATACAGAAAGATGAAAGTATTCCACTAAATGCAGAAAGACGAAAGTATTCCAATAAGCAATGACATTAAGATACTCACTTCTAGTAAGTCCTGGAAGTACTTCTTTTTCTCCCATGGGAAAAAGCCTTGGTAACTTCCAGCATAGGACTGTAATTTTCTTCCCACTAGCCTCTCTTTTACATCTCTATCTACCTGCACATGCCCTTTTCCTCCTTCCATTCCTTGTGCACCTTCTCTAGTATCTACATTCACAGTATGTTTTGATTTCTGTGTTTCCCTTATTATGAGTGCATTCAATACTTTTTCTCGAGTTTCACTTTTATTTCCCATGGCCTGGGAGAGAAGTGTGGATTTAGGCTTTGCTTTATATATAGGTTGGTTTGTGTTCACTGTTACAACAGCTCCTTTTGTTCCTTTAAGTCTTGAAGGAGCTTCTTCATTTGCTTTTATTGTTTTTATTTTACCATTGTTTACGTCTTTAGAAGGCTTCTGCCAGATGGAATGGTTCTTCTGATCTTCTGAATGATTATGCACTACCTTCTTTTCCAGGTCTATGACACTCTTTACCGTAGTTAAGAACTGGAAAGGTCTCAGGAGAGCAGCCTTGGATAGGTTAAATCCTTTCTGAGTGATATCACCGTTTAATAGTTTTAAGTCCAGTTTCTGCAATGCTAATTGAACATCTTCAGGAAGGAGAGACATGTTTACTGATGGTATTATCACCTCCTCATGTAGAATCTCTTTTGTGCCATTTCGACGTCTCCTCACTCTTGGAAAGCGTTTTTCTTCAGGAATATCTTCAAATATCATTTCAGCTTCTGGTATTGAAGTTACAGTTTTAAAATCAGAGTTCAATTTTTGTGTGGAAGTTGTGTTCGGTTTTGGTTCCTCTCTAGTATCAGCTTCAACAGCTACCTGCATTTTAAATTCTTCATCATTTTTATTTAGAAATGTAAGGTTAAAATAGATCACAGTTGTATTCATGCCACTATGCATTATGAGGTGGATAGTCTTCCATTTGTTAGCAACTGAAGCATGTCGGATAATTGGATTATCGCTATACGAACCCTCAATTCCTTTCTTGGCTATTTCACTGAAGCTGAAGTAGGGCAGACATTCACCTTTGGGAATAACATAGTAGGTCTGATTAAGCTGAAGTGTCACCTTGTACATCTCTTCAAAGTGATCTGGGAAAAAGACAAGAAACAAATTTCTGTCAGTTTGAAGTCTGACACTTAGCTTTCAGTCTTTTTGGGTTTTTTTAAAGTGCAATATCCCAGCTAGATTCACTGCATTAGCAGGGAGACAGTTTTGTGAAAGAACACTTACTGTAGCCTCCAGTTTCTTGCTCACCTATCTTTAACAATTACTGACTAGAACATACTTGAATATGTAAAGTTCCCAGACATTCCAGCAATAATTCTAAAAGCCAGTATAATTTATCCCTCTTTCAGTCTCCACCTGAAAAGCTTAAGTGGCTCATTATTACACATGACTTCAATTTATGTATCAGTTGTAAGTAACATGCCCATACTTTTTGCCATAGATTACATGCCCAAAGAGTTTTGCCATCTTTTAGTAGATGAAGGTTATAACAGCTGGATTTCACTGCTGCACTGCACCTCTGAGGCTTCAAGAATCAGACAGGCTGAAATTAACTTCTCCTTCCCACAGCACAAGACAAATTATCAGTAACTCTCACATGAACAAAACCTCACTGCCATCAACAGAACTTCCAGCAATTGATTTGTCTGAGCTGAGATGCAGGGGAGCCTCTAGTCTTCCAAAAAGGCCAAGTTCTTTAATTCCTGTTCCCCTGCCTATACGTGACAGCACTCTCAATCACTTCATTCATTCCTCCCAGTCTTTTGTATCAAAATAAACTTCAGATAACTTCACAGGTTACTGAAAGTTGTCTTTGGCAAGAGCCTAGCCAGAACTCACACTATCAGCATCAAAGAGGTTCTTTAAATTTCTTAACCACTACAGGCATCAAGTCATCTGTCCTTACTCAAGTAAACACTGTTTGCATAGCTGAAATGTAATTTCTCTGTTTAAAATGTAAGCCTCTTGAAGCAATGAGTTTGATGCTTGCTGCTCCCTAAAGTATCAACCACCCTACCTATGCTTGGTAGCTGTTTTATTAAATAAAGCAGTATGTAACATTGATTCAGTTTGGGATTAGTAAACATAAGAAGCATCTGACTTTTCAGCTGCTAGCAGGTTTATTCCGTGATGCTGTACGAGATACCTTAGCCCAATCCAAGAGTAATGATGAACAAAAAAGGTCAGGCAATTCAAGAGAATCCCTACAGCAAGTTCACCAGAAATATGTAATACCTACCCTGGCCACAGTCACCAGCATCGAATCCACAGGAAAGAACATTGCAGGCCTGATCACAGAACTTGTCTGCTAGCCAGGAATTAGCACAGCCTTGGTTACAGTATGAAACACCACTTATGCCTGCACCAAATTGCCATGGTGGTCCATTCCCGATACCTCCAACTGCACCTGCACCAGCAACATAGCGACTACCTCCACTGTTACCTACAGGAAAGAATAAAAAAAACACAAAAAAAAACAAAACAAACCCAGTCATTTGAAATCTTTATTCCTGAAGAAAGGCACATTTAAAGCCACAGTGTTAAAACTAGACTGAAGTCGGCAATCTTATTTATCACAGTGAAATTAAAATGGGGCAAATGCTAATTAGACCTCTGTGAGCATAGAATCTATAGTAGACACCATCTCACTGTAGAAGTTTAGGAACCAACTTAAAACTGCAAGAAAAACTTCAACGTATTTTCTCTTAACTTCAAAGAGGCAGGCAGAAAACGGATTTATTATTTCTTGTGTTCGCAGTCTTGACCTCCCAGCCCCCAACATTTTCTCACTCTAGAAGTACCACTTCATTTTCCTACCTCACAGTCCTGAAAATCTGATCTAGAAACTAATAGTACAGCTTCCCAGTCCTGTTATTATTTCGACTCCAAATCCAAATGCTGCATAATATTGTATATATATTATATGTTTGTTTTTTTTTTTTAAATTTAAAAATCTTTTTTTTTTCAGGTAGTCAAGCTTGGTAACCAAAGAAAGATTTTTATACACCCTACTATTTGCTGTCACTTTCCATAGGCATTTGTAGCTTGCAAGAAACAAGGTTTTCATCTGTAAGCCAACTTTATTATTATTATTATTATTATGGGAAACAAATTTCGTAGTTCTAGGAGAATGACACATTAAAGAATTATTTATGTAAGAAAAACTAAACAGATCATTTTTTTCTAAATTTAGCATTGCTGTCTTACCAATGCAATCACCTCCATCCCAATCACATGCTGAGTTATTACAGGCTTTATCACAGTAACCATCTTTAATCCACGAGCCAGGACATCCCTCAGCACAGTTTGGCACAGGCCAAGTCAAGTAAACCTGGAACAACATTGTAGTCTGAGACAAGGACTGGAAAACAGAAGTCAGCTGAGCTTGCTTCTTGGAATACAGAGACTTAAAATAACTCCTGCCAGTGCCTTAAGTATTCACAAAGCTTTACAAGTAGCATTTAAACACTATCACCTGTGAAATAAATGTTATCTCTTTCAAATAAGGAAAAACTGAAGAATTCCCAAGGTCATACAGCAAGGCAGCAATGGCCAGAAAGAGAAAGCAGGACTTCCCGGATCTACTTCTGCAAACCGTATTCCACTGAAAATAATATTTTATCTTTTGTCAGGTAAGAAGGATGAACTTAAACTCTGAAATAGCTTTGCAGTTCATTTGTTTTCCTGACTCAAAATGTTTCTTCATTACGAACCAGTCATGAGACAAGCAGCACATGCTGAACGTAATCCCTAAAGCATCTGGCCCTCTATGACTTAAATAATTCTAAGAGTTAGACAAGACAAAAAAAAAGTGTGGGGGTGTATTTTCAACTGGGGAGGCATTAAAAACCACATGCTTTCCTTCAGGCCTTATTGTTTTAAGATTTTAGCAGCACGTTTCCTACTGAAACACTTCCTGATCAAGTTATCACAAACAACACTGCATCTAAGCTGACTTTATCATCATAACTCAGAGTAATAACTGAAGAACAATAAAAATGCAGTAAACAATATGATTTTGCAATTATATGCATGCAGAAGGATTAAAAATAATTAAAAGCCTCCTAATGCCCTCAACTACCGAAAGAGTAATTTTAGGGTAGCTTAAAGTAATTTCATACAACTTTTCAATGTGTGTGCACATGTCCACATGTGCCTGCATGAGTTAATTCCATGATCTCTAGCATCTTGTGTACTTATTGCTTTAATAATAAATATAAATCTTATTTTTTTTGCTCCGTGTCACTCTTGTAGATCAACTTCATGGCTGAAAATTCTGCTGGCAACTAGAGTCTTTATGCATGACTATCGTTAATGTTTCCTCAGCTGAACCCCAGTTTTTCACAATGTGTCTGTTGAAAAACTAAATTACTTGATGTTGATGAACATGCAACAATATATCTTTTAGTAAATAACCATGTATATTATTATATTTATATTGGGTAAAGATATTTGGGTGTTTGGAACAGAGGTAATTAATGGTAAATTTAAATATTAGACCACCTTGAATGGCATCTATCCTCTGTGCTCCTACAGAAGAATTGATTCTGTTTTGCTTTGAATATTTCCCACTGAAAGAATTTACAGGGGAGGGAAGACTGACAGCTGCCAAACACCACATCAGTCTTACCAGTGCTTCAATAGAAAGTGGCAGAATTAGAGAATGACACTGAAACTAAAGCACGAAGCCTGACAGAGAAACCATTATACTGCCAGAAACCTGTGAGTGTATATGGAAAAACAGTGATTCTGCAACCCACACATACAGAAAGAGACAGAGACCTCCCCACCCTGCATCTTTGCTAACAATTATCTAGTTAAGAACAACAAATATTTAGATGTAAAAGGAGTGGGGAGCAAAGGGAAATGTTGTATTTGATCTCCCTTTCAAAGTAGCATTTCTTTGATTACCTTGATTTGCATTATATCACATTGACACAGAAAAAAATGTGCATCTACTTCTGGGGGAATAAAAAAATCCTTTGATAATGGCTTACCTTCTGACCTTTAGAGTGACTGTAAAAATCATCAGGCCAAACATCTTTCCCAAACATAACATCATCATTGAGATAAATAAACTTCTGAGAGAGGCCACTGATACGATGAATGTGACTTTCAATAGCTGGTGAACTGAAGGTAGGCAAATGACTCACATTCTGAAAGATTTCCTAAAACAAAGAAGCCCCAACACCACAAAGCATTTTCATAAGGCAAAAATATATGAAAAAGACCAAACCATAAAAGGCCAGGTACATCAGACACATGACATCTACTAAAAAAAATAATAAAAATTTCTTCGAACAAGGAAAGATAGGAAGGACAGAAAGAAAAGTGAAAATATTTCAGCAAAAAGAAAAACTTTGCTATTCATTTTCCCCACACAAAACCATTTTTAGGTCTAATTAACTAAGAAACTGCACCGGGTTCAATGCAAAAACACAAAGTCCTTTTTCAGCATGTACTGGCTCAGCCCAGTGTACACATATTTATAATTCTCATACGGTACAGGCTGCACAAGATTTTGAGGAAGTTGAATGTGTTCGAGCATTCAGCATGTCAGGATTCTTTCAGCTCTTTTGAGTAACTTCAGAAGCAGACAGCAACAGAAGCTGAATCAGTATCTTGTTACCACTTAGGCTGCTCAGGGCTCCTATGGCACACCCAGATACCAAAATTACTCTCAAATTGTAGTAAGAAGCTACTATTTTTGTTTCACTTAGAGAGCATGAAGGATTCCCTTTCTCTTTTTAAATGAGATTTTTAGGATGCATAGCTACTTTTTTGCAGCCATCATCTTAGCTCCAGTAATTACAATTCACCCTTTCTCAACACAAGCTTACTAGGTTATTACTGGTACCGAGAGAATGTTTATGGATTCAGATTATGTTTTCTTCCCTTGAGTGTTTTTAAAAATAGACTTTATAAGGAAATTAGACATGGGTGCACATTAACTAAAGTCTCAGTATTTGGAAAAGTGGACTAAACAAAGACTTGCTATATATTCAGTTATCTGCTCAGCCAAAATACAAAGACATATTGGAGTTTAAGAAAATATAGATGAAATGGGGAAGTAATGGTTACTTCTTCCAAATACATGCAACCTTTGGCTGAAAGAGGATAACTGCATTCCAAAGCAACCACGGAATCTTTACTAGTGGCACTTTCATGCAGGTATTTTTGTTGAGGGTTTTGATGGGTTTTGTCATTTGTTTTTTTGTTTTGTTTCAGTTTTACCTGGTGTGTCACTATGGTTATTCGAGGATTATCCAGGTTAAGCCAGGAAGGAATCTGCCCATTAGTGACAATGAAAATGCGCCTCACCCAAGGGGCATGCCTCTCTATTGATCGTAAGGAGTATCTCAGCTCTTCGTTATCTTCAAAACGGCTGGCAGAAACATCTTCATCCTGTTTAGACTATAAAAAGAGAAAGTCCTTTCTTAGATTTTTAAATAGAACATTCAAGCTCTGATCCAGCTAGGTAACAACAGTGTGCTTTGACATATGGGGCATAAACATCTGAGAACTGAAGACATTCAGAAGTGCAAAGTACATTGATCAAGCACAATTATTCTTTTAAATGATCATATTCTTCCAAATTACCAAGACAAACAATGCAATCTTCTGACATCAATGGCTGGCCACCTAGTGTCATTAGGATATCCGCTGACTACACTGTAAGATGACAGTGTCTTGTGTGATCCTAGCACTTGAAGGAAGAACCCCAGGAAAAAACCCACACCCTCCTGTTCTCTTTCTTTCCTGAGATTATTAGTCTCTATTTCCTGACCTTAACCAAATGCCAAGATACATTTCGAATCAGTAACATCACCTTTCAGAAACCCACTTTTAAGAGGCTGAAGCCTTCCAAGAACATAGCATCATAAGCCATATATAAATGTCACCTAATATAGATACAGTGAAAGCGTCAAGATGTAGCAGCTCTTCAATCATCCCCCACTCTTATTTTGAAGACTTTAAGCAGGAGAAAATTAACACAACTTAGCCTAAGAGTCACTATGAAATAGCTAAATGTTCCCATGTGTTTTTATTAAAAGAAAATGTTTTAATTAGAAACTCATCAGGTAAGTAACAAAATTAGGTTACATGACACTGCATCATCTGTTTCTTCTCCCATTTAAGAGAGCTTAATCGCCTCTTCTAAAAACAATTAAGGCTGCCTAAAAGGAACATTTCTAACAGAAGTATGACCAACTGAAACAGGAAACTCAAGAAAAACCTGAATATTTATCAATTACTATTTTCACTGCAGATTCTACACACTGTAAATAAGTCTTCTTTTCTAGTATGTACAGTAACACAGCATACGTGCTCTCAAAAACATAAGTGAAAACACTTCAGCAACACCAGCATCCATTGCCTAAGTACCCATTTACGAAATAATGCATAATTTCGACATGGAGAAGTATAAAGTTTGAGTTCACGGTTTGTATTAAGAAGGAAAGCTCTACAAAAGTCAGGTTCACAGGATGCAATGACAGACTGAAGGTTATACTGGAGAAGGCACACTTAGTTTACTTGTGCCACTTGACATTTACTGTGAATTTAATATTCTAGGAGGAGGAGAGAAACAAACAAACAAGCAAACAGGTTTTACAAGATCTTGTCTTCAGACAGACACTTTGTTATTTTATTTCCTGTTGCTAAACTAAAAATCCTTTCTTGCATCAGAAGTATGCAAAGTAAAACTTTCATTGCAAACATCTGCATTCTAGGTGTTCAAAATTTTTGTAAGAGAAGAAATTAGCATTTACGCAGCACATACTATGCTGCAAAGCAAAAAAAAAAAAAAAAAGAAAAAAAAAAGAAAGTATAAGAAACATACTAGGAAGGAGACATCATGCTTTTTAATAAAGCCTCCCCTCCCCCTGAAGACTACTTATCTGCCAGTCAGTATCAGTTAAGCCTTTCAGGACTTGACTGCATACAACTTTATTAGAGCAGAGGGCAAAATTCTTCACTTAGTGGAAAACATGAAAATTTCAATTAAACATCACCTTGTTCAATCCTTCTTCCTTGATATCAGAATCTGCAGTATTCTTGTAATGTTTTCTTACAATGTAATAAACAGTAGATTCTTAACACTTAAAAGCTTCTGGAAGAAATCCGATGTCCCTTGTCATTGACTAGTCAGCCTCTATTTGCAGTTTTTAAATAACACCTTTACATGCTGTAACAGAATTTACCTACCTGGCTGACAGAGCTGAGGTCCCACAGTAAATAAGCAGGATTAAGCATTAGCTCTTTTCCATCTATAGTCATGTTCTTCTTTGCTTGCTTGCTCAGTTCTTGGAAACCCTTAGGGTTATTCAGTTGCAAGAGAGCCACGCTGGCTTCTGAATAGAGCTGCAACTATACAAACAGAGAAAATAATTTCTGGCACACACCACAGAAGCACTCTGTTTACCTCTTTGCAATCTTTGCCAATTCCATCTTTTAGTCGTATTTTTCTTATTTAGAGTTACTAATAAGAACAACTGGAAAACCCTGTCTTTAAAGAACTACAATTTTGTAAGAACACAAATGGGGGCAGTCAAATGGAAAATTGAAAACATTTAAAGACACAGAACATTTGCAGATGTTTAATTTTCACTTTCCAAAGAAATTTAATTTTTTTTTTATACAATGATCCAGCAACAGTAAAGCTGTCCATGTTTCAATATTTCTGGAGTAGTGAAGTCCTTAGCCATTCCCTCCAACCCCCAATAACAGAAATCAAATTTATTACAATTTTATTAAATGGCTAAAACAATTGTACTTCTTTTTCAGTCTTAAGTCTTCTCAGAAGAGTAAGGCCACCAATTCATCATTGCTGTCAGGAGCATGAAATTTTCAGAATGGTTTGGAGATCAACCTACAGCTCAGAAACCTGAGATACAAAGGGCTCCAGAACTAATCCATGTGGGTCTCCAAGTCCTTAATGATGGTTGCCAATGTGCTGTTAAGGTCATTTCTTACTTGTGGACTGTTTGATCCGTTTGCTGTTTTTATCTCTTGCCACGAGTAAGCCTATGTATCAGATTTCATAATGCACAGGATAAGAAGGGGCTTGCACTACATAATCTTCCTAACAGCTAGTATAGCTTACAAATTACAAGGCACCAAAACATTTCACCCGAAATACAGCATAACCCAATAAAACGCAGTGTTTACTGTATGAAGTAGTGTAAGCAGACACAACCAAGCTAAATGCAGGACTGCACTTTGATTCTCCAAATGCGTACATTCAACAGTCAGACTGAGAATAAATGCAGTCTAACATCAGCAGTATTTATTAGATGCTATGCTTATTTTTGTTCCTTCATGCAACATAAGGCAAATAAGCATGTCTACTAAATTTTCAATTGCATAAGACCTAAAATGCAATTAATGTTAACCAAATTTGAATACTGTCATGTGCAAAACCAACAAAACCGTCAGTTTATATCATAATACTCTTTATTTCTTTATTTTTTATTATATCTGATCCTTTCTGCTCATTTTCAAACAACACTTGTCCCAGAGCTAGCATGCCTTCCCTTAGCAAGACCAGCTGTCCCACTTGTGACATTTTAAAGCTGTTGATGCTTTGACTCATATGCTATTTGAGATCCTTCAATCTGACTTATGAGGCCTGCCATTAGAAAAATCTGATAAATCCCAGACCTTCCAGAGAATCAGCTGAACCTACGTGTGGAAAGGACGGCTTCAGTAGCTAAATGGCTGAGGTATAGTTACGGACTGCTGCTAGCAATCTCCGAAAATATCAGTATCAGGATGCTACAGATTGCAAAGCTGCCATCAGTGGGTATGTGCTTTATTTAGGAATACAACAGTGTCACACAGACCCTCAGAAACTGTCATTTAAAACACACATATAAAAAAAAATGCTACCATTCTAGAGCTTTGAAAGAATTTAAGAACATGTAATTTCTCTTTGACATGTTTCCAACGAACTTGACAGAATAGGTACCTGTACTACAGATTCCTAACTACAGATTCCTAACTAAACTTAGCGCAAACGCTTCCCCTTTCCCCCTGCTAACAAAGTATATATGCTGTAGGTTTTTAAATATGTAACAGTTCAAGCACAAACACAAAGTAGTGGAAAAATGTGCTCTGCTGCTCAGCATCAGAGTTAAGATAACCCCTGCACTGAATAGATTCTTTTTATTATCTATGTTTTCTTCCACCAAGCTCTTTCTCTAAGAAACAAGCCTTTTCATAAGCAGAGCTGTCAATAAAATCAGATTTCAGTGAAGTTATCTAGTGACACAACTAACTAGATTTTAACGAATTGCAAGCTCTGCTTTAAGCATTTTGTTGCTGGTATAGTCAAAAATGGAATTCTTCCATGGCAGATTTTCTAATGTCTCACAGGTATTAACCATCTCTCAGTAGGAATGCGATTTCCCTTGAAATATTTATTCCTTCTAGAAAATATCTTCATCCTGACAAAACAGGTCAGTGTATCCAAACATTATGAAAACAGAACAGGAGAATAAAAAAGCAGACAGATGAACAAGTTTCGGTATGATCAGGCAAGCTTCTGCTTCTAACACAAGCAGGCTGAAAAGACATTGTGCAGGCATAGGCCCAGGGTGAACAATAATAGTTTTCTCTAGAAATATAGATAAGGGGATAAAGGAAAAGTGGAAAAAAAAAATCAATTTTTCTTCACATACAGGTATAATTTAACACTTTTATAGCCTTTAAAGAAATACAGCTTCGTCGCAGGGAGCTGCACAATCAGAGTAACACCTCCATCTAGTGGCTTAAGAAAGCATGGAAAATAAAAAGCAGCCAATTATAATTTTCAGCCACGTATGTCATAACACACACAATATAGAACAAACATGACTAACAGACACACTGCTGCTTACCTTTCATCTGTAAATAAACTTCCATATCATTACATTAGAGTGCAGGACATATGCATAATTGACCTTGGAAATTCATCCAATATATAGTGAATCTTCACAATTTAAAACCCTCTCACTGAGCTCAGCTTTTTTTCTCAGGGACTTTTAGAAGAAACACCTGGCCCGGATGTCAGACCCATTTTTAGTCCTCTGTATTTAGAAGTTATTTTAATCAAACTAAAGCAATCCAATTAAAACAACATCAACATTCAACACACCAACAGATACGTTCTTCCCTTTCTCACCTTTCTTCCCTCCTAATAGCATCATTGTTGAATTTTTTTTATTATCATTTCTTTACTTCCAGCATTACGCTAAGAAACAGCCACTTAGAGCATGCAAACTCCCATTAGGCATCAGGAGGTGGTTATGAGACGTGACTGCAGCCTAAATGCAAGTGCAGCTCCCTTTTTCTTCACTTGACATAGAATCATAGAATCTCAGATCACTTCACAGATCTCAGATTCCAGAAGTGATGATAACAGAGGAATTGCTGCAATGAAGGCTGTAAACAACCAACCTTTTACCTACTTGACTGTAGCATTAACCTAGCATCAATCTCTTGGGCAAAGAGAAAACCACACTTTGTTATGTTTACCAAAACTACATACCTACAACACCCACTGAATGAAGAACTGATCCTGAGCTAGGAATTTGGTAAAGGCTTCTACAGAAGTGACCTCATCCACATTTCATATGTAAAAAATGTTAATCCTTGCAAATAAATCACTTCTCACATTCATATACATATATTCCATTGGAGGTGTAATATAAATTAATTGCTGCTATCAAGAGTAGAGGACAGGTTGGGGAAGAATCCACTGCTATGACCAATAATCCCAATATTGTTTGAGTGGGGAATGTTCTTCACAACTACATTACTATGAGACCTTATATCTATGATGTTAAGCCAGAGAACAAACATTGCCTAGAATGTTGCTCTGATATATTCCTAGAAGAAGCAAACTAATTTCTCTTCCACCAAATAATCTCTGAATTCATAGAGGCAATATTATGTCAGATACCAAGTTGGTAATTAATGGGAGTGTTCCAGAAGAGCTGCTCCTGCAAAATAACCTTAGGTTAGGAAAACATAGCCTAATTCATTTTTAATTGCAACAGGAAAAAGAAAAAAATAAGGAACATCTTGCTCCTAAATTTCTTAAATGCTAAAGGGCAAGTTTAGTAAATGAAAAGAGCTGGTAATTGAAGTCAAAGGTATTCCGAGCAATTCAGCTCCATTATGCCAATTAAGTTAAAACTACCAATAACCTGTAACTTAAACTGTGGTTAGGAATTAAGAAAGGCTCAAAAAGCAAATGGATGACTGCACTCAAGATTCTTCAGAGGGCTCAAAGTCAGGAAGCATCTAACATTCCTCATGCCATCTTGAAATGAAGATCCTAGTATATCAGACAGCAGAACTGAAGTACCATCTCCTATTGGATAACAAACTTCTCCACAGTAAGCAGCATTTCTTTAAAGCAATTTAAAAAAATACCTACAGCACATAGAACAAGCAGAGACTGGCAAGCTGATCATACGAATATCTACTGCTATTTAAGTAATGTACCACTAAGAAACAAAAGGAAGGATGCTCTGGCTGCACCAGAGCACATCTGCTATCTCTCACCTAAACAAACAACAGATTCACAATAGCGAGAGACAATTTTTATGAACAGCACCAACATACAGCAGTGTATTAGAAGGATGCAACAGAGGTAATATAAAAATGGTGACAACACTATCTGCAATGGGCATAATGTAACACACAGCAAGTCTGCCAGCCTTGCGTTAGCTATGTACTACGATATTTTTCACTGTGTAAAAAGTTCTGGAGATGCCTAATTTAAAACACAAAATTCCAGTCAATCATGTTGAAGGCTGTCATGGGTTCAGCAGTAGCAGTCATTTTTAGCTTCTCAGTGTGTTTTTGACTCTAGTCTGAGAACAACACTGATAATACCAATGTCTTTAGTTGTTGCTAAGTAATGTTTACTCTGACCAATCACTTTTTCAGTCTTATGCTCTGCCAGCAAGGAGGAATACAAGAAGCCAGGAGGAAGCAGAGACAAGACACCTGACCCAAACTAGACAAAGGGGTACTCCATACCACAGCACGTCATGCCAGGTATACAAACTGGGGGGAATCCGGAAGGCCCATATGGCTGCTCAGGTCAGGCTAGGTATTGGTTGATAGGTGGCGAGCGGTTGTATTCTCTTCCCTTGTTATTTCCCTTATCATTATTATTCTTGGTGGTAGCAGTAGTTGTTGGCGTTATACCTTAGTTACTGGACTGTTCTTATCTCTACCTGTGGGAGTTACTTTCTTTCAATTCTCCTCCCCATCCCTCAAGGAGTGGCAGGGGGAAAGGGGAAGAGTGAGTGAGCAGCTGCATGGTTCCAAGTTACCAACTGGGCTTAAACCACAACAAATGCAGACAAACCCATTACAGTAGTGGTGGGGAAAGGGTATCAGAAGTATGAGAAGAATGGAGAGTCAATGCTGTTGGATAAGCATTACCTGGTTAACTTAGTAAAACAAAGGCTAGGAAGAGCCATAGCCACTCTCTATGAATACACTAGAGGTATACACAATGGCAAAATAAAAGAACTGAATAAGCTAAAATAACTCCTCAAGAGCACTCTCTATTAAGCTGTCTGTCTCTTAAGAGCTTGTAGAGAGGTACAGATATGTTTACTTATTAGTGAGACTCTAAGACAGTCTGCTAACACAAGCTGGGACAAGAAAGAAGAAATTCAGCTTGTGTTAAATTGCAGCTTGACCTGCCTATGAAAGGGGTTACTCAATATTGTTTCTGCAATAGTAGAATATGTGATTTGTTAACCCAGCCTGCCAAAAAGAAAAAAAAAAAAAAAAAAAGGAAGTCATTTGAACACAAGAACAAGCTGTAAAGTGAAACAGTACATCCTACAGGTGGGCAAACTAACAAGTGACAGATTACTTATGGACTGACATCCCTTTATCCATGCTAACTTCTCCTCCTCCAGAAACTCCCTGGCCTCAGTCCCTTTTCACACCATCAATCACACCTGCAATACATAAGCCAATAATTTTCATAAACTTTTGAAAATATTAGTTGTTAAATGTAGCTGTAACAGGAATAGGTGCCCAAACAGCAGGGGAGAACAGAAGGCACAAAATATTTATGATGGCACAGTCACAAAAGTTGTGAACTGCTATGGTCTTGAGGGTGGGCATGCTGAAGTGCAGCTTGCACCGGACCATACGGAGTACTTGGCAGGGAGAAGTACAGTATTCAGGTGTGAAAAAATCTAGCGTTGCTACTACAAAGATAATTCTTCTAAAAACAGAGGGAAGGAGAAAGCTAAGCAGCTACATAAACAGAACTCTGTCACATTAAACAAGTCAGCGATACAGTACGCTTCAGCAAGACAATAGCCTGTAGCAAATGGCTGAAAGAAGCTGATAAGGCTGGTACTTTAAAATTACTTTTAGGCT
This sequence comes from Forpus xanthops, assembly GCA_032466535.1. Classification (NCBI taxonomy): domain Eukaryota; kingdom Metazoa; phylum Chordata; class Aves; order Psittaciformes; family Psittacidae; genus Forpus; species Forpus xanthops. The sequence continues at coordinate 13,457 of JASSUY010007001.1, read as the reverse complement.
AGCAAATCTAATGCTTAATAACTTGCAGCCACAGAAAGGACGACTGGTCTACTGAAGGCAACTATCTGAGTCACTATTTACTACTCTTCACAACTCAAGAAAAAGAGTCACACAGAAAAACAGATTACTATCAGAAACATCCTAAATCTCCTAGGTGGATGAGATCCCATGTGTGAACCATTACAAAAGACCAATATCTACTAAGTTACTCTTTCCTACAGATCCTTACCAGTTTTACTTTAGAGGCCAGGCTCTCTGGCAGTTTTGATCGTAGCTGATTCGTTTCTTTGAATGTAGCTGGAAATCCACTAAGAAAGGCCAAGTCTTGCATTAATACTAGACCTGGAACTTCTTTGTCTGTAGTCTAGAAACAAGAAAACAGAGTATAAGGACCTTTTCAAACTTACAGCAATTCATATTTATACATCAATCCTTCATTAGATGACAGATTTAATAAGTATTTTGTCACTTAACCCAAGCTTTAAAATTGAAATAAGAGTTATTTTAAAACTTCTCCCTTCTCACTACATATGAACTCTGGAAAGAGAATAGCACATAAACACTTTTTAAAATGGTACAAAAAGATACTGAAAAGCTAATCAACAAATTTTAAAAGTACATACCAGGTAACCCCTCCATACTATGTGTTTGCTGTTGTCTTTTAACATTCCAGAATGGGCAGCTTCAACTGGAATACATAAAATACATTGCAAATCAAAAATTGAAAGTCACTTCTTTTGTATATTCTAGTAAACAAGATACACTTTTGCAAATTAGAAAATTTGGGTATTTATGGTAAGAACAGCTGTCTTTAAGTGGTAAATAATTCTTGATGGTACAACAAACATCAGTGTTTGGGCTAGTAGGTGGTAGTGGTCTGCCACTACATATTAAACAAAATAAGAAGCCTATCCCTGCTCTAAGATCCTACTTATATATGCTGAACACATGGATAATTTTGTTTTAAGGTATGCAATCCTTTGAGCAAAGGCAGAACTTATTGCACAATATTCAACCTAGACTTCACAGCAATTAAAAGAGGATTTCTAAAACTAATCTTCTTCATTCTAAACCTCAGCCTCCTGAGATTATCAGTGCAACACAGATATTCAGATATCAAGCCTGTTTTGCAACAGTTTTCTAAAGCATGAAACTCTAATCAGCTGTAATCAGCTGCCTGGGGGGTAAGCAAACAGTATCATTAATGTCATCATTTAGAGGAACAGACTGAGGGCAAGAGGTGCTGAATAACTTGCTAAAGTCAGACAGAAAATTTAGTGGCAGTCAGTATTGGAGGGAGAAAAACAAATTCACAGCAGCTTACTAAAAGCTTCCTCTAGAAAACTAGCTGGAATCTGACAAATAAGTTCTTACCATCCTTGGGGCTGTCAAAAACAATTACTGTCACGTTGGTAGAAGGATTTTTTGGTTTTGCTACAAAGAACATGTTATTAGCAGCTTGTAAAGTAGGATGAATAGACAGCAGGTCTTTCAGTGTGACATTGGTAGGCAGAGCAGGATCCAGAACAAGCATTGGCACTTTGATGCAATGTGTCAGCAAACACTCCAGTTGCTTCTCACTACAGCAAAATAACAAAGGTATATCTAACAACAGTAGAAAATTTCAGACAAAAACCAATGTTAGATGCAATGAGAGAACTTTCTGTAAAATCTAATCAATTACTTGTAACATCTGCTGGGGTAGAGGGACGTTACCAAGAGCAAAGTTACCAAGAGCATGCTTATTTTGGTTGCAGGTGATTATCTAGCTGTTATTAATTTCCTTTATTTTTTTTTCAAATATTTCCAAGATTTCAAAGTTTTCCCATAAAGATGACCTTACAAAGATCTCTGAAATAACAGAGCAGCCAAGCCAAATGACAAATGGGACAAACAAAGCCCTGCCACTTCCTGGCAGAAGAGCTACAAGAGGCTTGTACCCTCAAAGCAATTACTTGCAGTGTCACATATACAAACAGCAGGTGAAAGCAACACTGAAAATTTTTCCAGCTTTTTGAATTATAAAATTTCATGTACATATGCATTAAATCTACTCAAAATAGGTACTATGCTTAACCAGTGACAAGGGTCCAGTTTTTGAAATTACTGTCACATTTTATGAAGCTCACTCATGTATATCACAATAACATTACTTTCATTATCATGCTGTCAACTTTTCTTGAAGTGACATAGAAGTAAAGCATTTACAGGCTATAGAAAACCAAATGACCTTCCCAGCCAGCATATGCTTTCAGTTAACGACGAGTAGGACATCATTTATTCCAATTTATGCCCAAACCCACAAAAACCCACCTCTTCTTTGTGGGTTCTGTTGCATTCTTTCCAAGGATTTCCCTACAACAAAGTTAAAAACAACTTCATTAAATAACACTGGAGTTCGCAGGAAGGAATTGTGTCTAATTTCAGACTGCTAACTGAGTCAGGGACACATTGTGAATGCACTGATAAACCAATTATAAAACTGCTTTGCCATTAGCCTTGCCAAGGTGAGTACAGGTTGACACATGCCCCTCACTGCTCACTCTTGTGCAGTGGAACTCAACAATTCTTGGTTATGCTCACAGCTGTGGCAGCAGGACTCTTTGGTAACAGGATTTTCAGTGGTTATTATTAGATTACCTAACAAAACTGATGCTGATATGAAAAACACTGGTAAGAAACTAGGATGAAGTCACATGAAACTAGGCTGACTTGTTTTGCCTAACATACATATTCTGACAAGGTTTATCATGCATTTACCATGTGCACATAGAAGCTTATAAGGATTAATGTAAAGGTAGTGAAGTACTGATACTAAGTAATAATAACAATATCAGAAGGGTCCCCTTCTACACACGCCAAAAGAAAGAGAACTACCACCCAGCAAGCTACTCTTTCCAATAAAGAATAAAGCACCTGGACCATAACTAGCTTAACTTAGGCCTATCAACCACAGTTACAACTTACTAAGTTTTTCTATGCAATACAAAATATACACTGATTAGCAGAGATTTGCAGTATCCTCGCCTTTGTCTTCTGTAGTTATCTTGATCCCATGAAACACCTCTTTCTGCAACAGTGCTAGCTGATTTCAAAACACATGAAAAAAATTATCTACAAGGGAGAGAACCAGGTGCCCCTGTAGATAATGAACACGGCATGGACAAAATTCTTACTCATAAGCTTGACATAAACTTTCCATATCAGTATTATGGGAGGTGGAAGGAAGGTAAGAGGAAATGTTTTTCCCCTTTGTAAAATGGGAATCACAGCATGAGCCATGACAAAGCTAAAATTGCTGACATTTGCTATATGAACTGCTAGGGAAAGATCAGTATAAATTTGAAAGCTTTTCAGAGCAAAGTCCATGTTTAAGATGTCCAGACTTCAGACTTCAAAGTCTAAAGATTTAAAGTTTTACTAATACTAAACTAATTCTTGCTACCAGTTCTACTAACAGGTAGCAAAAAAAAAGATCCAGGATTTTACTTGTGATTACATTGTCAGTGGTAACTAAATTTTAAGTAGCAAAATTACAAAAATCAGATTAATCTGCTCACTTGTGGATTTCAGATTCTGGACATATTACAACCCTTAAAATACAGACTTTTTCTTCCATTTAGTCTAGACTGATCACGTGGCTACAAAGTTCCTTATTAAGAACTATACAGATGGTTACAAGACACAATCCAAGGTATCTTGGAAGCAACCTGCTTGAAGCCTTAGATCACTAATTTTGCAGAACTGCACAGCACAATCTATAACACCAAATGCAGCAATACAGATCTTTTCCTCTTCAGCTACAAGGCCGACTCATACCTTTATAACATGAACAAATTATTTTCCTCTTTCTCAGTTTCAGTGTTTGGGAGACTGACGGCAAGCCTGACTTTTAAAAATAGCCTCTAAGAAACTTGCTTAAGATTTTATTAAGCTAGTTAGGGAAAAAAAAATAAAATAAAATAAATACTGGGGGAAGTTGAGGAGGAAGAGAGGTTACACATTTGAGATATAATTTCATTGTAATTATTAACAAATGAGGTTATAGAAATCAATGTAAAATGACATACACAAAGCACAGTTTTTTGCATGGCATTTTACAAATTCAAGACAATAGTCTTTATTCTTTAAATTATTATGTTTTGCATCATACACAGTTTTCTGATGAGGCAAATTGGAGCTAAATGTAGAACTGAAACAAGATTTTGAGAATAACCAAATGAAGGAGTGAGAAAATGTACTTTGAATTTCCAAGTTGAGTAACAGAGGAGAAAAATAAAGATGACTAGCACTGCATTCGATTGCTGCCATTGGCCAAAGGGAAAAGAAAAAATAAGATTATTACCTCATTATTCTCTGCTCTTCCTCCATTTGTTCTCTGACCTGTTGCAATTCTTTGATCAGTTCAACATCTGTGCCATTCACCCAGGTGTATACCACATCAATTGGCATGGGTAAACAAAGCCTACATAATTCAAATGAAAGCTACATGAGCTGTTCAGGATTACATTACAAGCATTTGTGGCATCCTACAATAGCAATTTCTGACTAACAACAAAAATACTTAGTGTCTTAGCTGCAAACAAGACAAAGCAAAAAGCATATCTTTAGCCATATATATAATCTCTTAATTATACACAAGCTTTTGACAAAACATCACAGACCTAAAACCAAAAAAGGATACAGTGGCTATAACAGTTCATTAACTAATGGAAATCTGAACTTCTAAGCTCTAAATTTCACACATTATCCTACAACCCAACTCCTTCAAACTAATAAAAGACTTCACAAATCAGAACTGGCCCATCCTTAATTCACCAACTACATTAGACAGGACAACACAAAGTATAACTACTTAAATCATACTTGCTATTTGATTTCACAGAGCCTATAAGATATCAGCAGGCCCTGGTCTCTATTCTAGGAATGCCTCTTAGATACTACTAACAGGGCATTTCAGAAGCAAACAACCTAAGTAAAGTACATGAATTTAGACTTTAGACACGGCAGTCAAATTCATTCTTGACACAATTTATATCCTGGAGATTTTTCTAGACCCTTACAGATTTCCTAGCATACCTGGGGAAGAAGAAAATAAAGGGACTTGGGCACCTTTCTTCTATTTGTTTATGATAATCTCTCCAAGGACCACAGCTTTTTTTCAGTGCATACTCCAGGCTGCTGCCATAGTTGAACCTCTCAGTTCCAGGTATCAGGAGGATGCCTCAACTATTATCTTCAAAAGTTCTAGTGTCAAGTTATTCAATACTTTCCTGAACCAATGATAGCCTAGCAAACACCGAGCACTTCTATAATACTAAGATCCTTTGGGTCATGCAATAAGGTTCCCAAGGAAAGGTGTTTCCTCCACACCCACTGCATCCTTCAAAAAGCATTCAAAAAGAGACAGAGCATCTCATCCACCTTCCCTTGTACAATATGTCACGCAGACAACTTCTACACAGCTTCATCTGCTGCTGGCTGAGATTCAATAACTGAAGCACAAAATTTGGTAAAAGGGCAGCCAGCAGCTGGTCACAGAACAATAAATAGGAATACTTCGTGCTCAATTCAGCACTGTTCCTAACTGAGCTACAAAACATCAGAGGGTAACAGTGCATCATTCTGAGACAGAAGCAGGGCTGCCTTTCCCAGTAGCACCACCCAGAAAGTCTCTCACCTCTGACACACAGCACTCTACAGAACACTATCCTCTCAACTGGCAAACAAAAAAAGAGAAAAGTAAGTTTACTGAACACAACTACCCTTCCAATCAGTTATTTCACCTCTTTCTCAAGAGATGACACCAGCTTCTGTTTCATTAACAGGTACAACACAAGGCATATTTTGAATTATGAAGCCTCCACAGGAGTGAAAGTTCAATAGCAGGAGCTCTTCCAGCTTTTGTACATTCATTGTGATCAGTTAAATTGTTGGATTGAGAGTCCCTTGAATGCTACAGTTAGCACAAGAGTGGTTTAGGTGGAAAAAAACAGACTCAAAGTCAGCTGATTTCAAAAATGTCCAACCCTCGGTCTTCTGGGCAAAATGAAGTTTATTTACCCAGGCTTCATTAAAGAATGCAAAATGTCCAAAAAAAAAAAAAAAGAAAAAAAACAACCCTAAGAAACCTCAACTCCAACTCTTTCCAGGGTACTAGGCCATTTAGACACCTGCAAAGCTTTATGCAAATTATCTGCTACAAGTATGGTTTTATGCAATCACACATACAACTATTTACCATGGCAATTTTTATTATTGAAATTTTATTATTAAAATCATGTCACATACACCTAAATGTTAATAAACTCCACAGAGGAAAGGCATTTTTAGTCAGATGCAGGTATGTTAACTCTGAATTTACCCTGTCATGGAAAGCTGACTCTTCCTTATCAGTGGTAATGCAGACTAGTAAAAAGACTATTTTTACCATGCAGAGTCTTTTGCAAGTAGTTCAAGGTCAGAAAAGATGAAAAACTTTCTGCCTCAAACTCTGTGGCTGTGTTCCTCCTTCATGTGGATTTATAGGTTTGGTCTTCACCATAAATACCAGTTTGTCAAACAGATTAAATCCAATATTGGCTGCCTAAATCAGAATTACGTTAACAACTTTCTACAGAAAAGCATCAGTTTTCCCATTAGCTGATTTTAATTACAGCAAATATGGACTTCAGACACTTCCTTGGAGACTTCCAGACAGTAAGTTGAGACTTAGTTTGGAAAGTCCTCTTTCAAAAATGCACCCATTTCTTACTTGTAAATCTTTACTTGTAAAAGCATCAATAAGATCCTTCTTGAAGAAAAAGCCAGAGCCACCAGTTCTCCAGACAGGACAGGAGACTTATCACATGCTACCTCTCCTATGCACCTGCAGGGAAACATTTTCCACGCCCTTGGCACTTGTTTACATATGAGGGCCATACTCACAGCCCAGATTGCAGCTAGAAGACAAAGCCTCATTGTCTCAGTATCTGCTATTGCTAAAGTACAGCAGCCTCTGGATCTCTCCCAAGAGACCATACGGTGATCCTCAACCTTGCTGAGCGTCTTTATGAACAAGTACAAGTCTGTTATGCCCATAAGCTCCCTGCTGTAAACATCTCAGCCCTCCTGCCAGTTACATCTCAGTGACTACCCACCACCACCACCTCAGCTGTTCCACTGCAATTCCCACTCCAGAACCTCTTGGCTCCCTAATTTGTGTGTCTTTTCCTCTCCTTGCTTTCACTCTGCTCAGCAATTAATGACTCCCACACCACTGAAGTCTCTCACTTTCTGTACTATACTGAAACCAGACCGTACATTTTAAAAGCTGAGAATTATTCCTTCACATTATGCTTCTGTACATGTTCTGGAGTTTTAAATATGATTTGGCCATGTCCTGGAATAGCAAAATGACACTTAAGCATGTGCTAAAATGCAGAATTTGCTGGAAAATAACATTTCTCATCCAAGACACTTGTGCAAGCAACTCCATTATTTAGTTTCCTTCTCTTTATTTTCACAGCAAAACTAAGCAAGAGTTCAAATATGGGTTTGGATGAGACAGCTTGGTAAAAAGCTCCGCTTCTCAAGCTATGCAAGAGCATGGGCAATGTAAGTAGGACATTTAGCAGCTGACATGACTACCTGCAACATGCAGCAGCTGGGATGACAAAGGACAAGTGACAGGAGGGAAAAGCAAACCAAAGCCATTGCTAAACTTCAAGGCAACTTGGTCTGCACAGAACAGCACTCAGTAACTGTATCTAATGATGCTAGCAACATCACTGTTGTGTCATTCTGGAAGAGTTTTTTTGAGTTTATAATCATAAGAAGCATGCCCACATGAATAAATTTGCCTACATTTTACACTGCAGTCTTCTTTGTAAAAGTTCATAACATAACTGTTTGACAAAAACAGAGATATTCTCCTGCAAAGCTCACAGAAAACAAGACTACTTTAATTCACCTGAAGGTTCATTAATATTTCTTAAAGGACGTATAGCTTTCACTTTCTACTAAGCAGTGACTGTTTAATTTCCAAGCCAACAACCTTCCTGTTCTCCAGTTCTGAACATTTTCCTCTAACATTAAAATAAGAACTTATTAAAATCAATGGATAATCTAGGATCAAACCTGGAAGTCTGCAATCCTCAATTTATGCAAAAAACATGTGAAGTCCTACATGTTGCATTGACACCAGCCTTAGAAAATTCATCAAACCACACACTACATACTACAAGGCAAGGTCCATTACTGCAATCATGAAGTTTGATAATAAAAAATAAACTAAACCCCTTACAAGGGACTTCCAAAAGTATGTCTCAACAAAGACTTTCTGTTGGTATGAAGTTGGCATCTGCAGACCAACTTCACAACAAACCTTTCTGCCATAAGAATATTAAAGACATATGGGTGACTTGGAGTAACTTAAGCACCCATTATGAAAACCTTCAGCTTTTGCTCAGGCAGCCAATAACCCTTCCCAGGCTCTGGATGTTTTGCTCACAGTTAACAGAAATCAATGCTAGCTAAGGAGCACTTTACACAACCAAAATGAAAAAAAAAAAAAAAACAAACTGCAGAAATTGGAAGTGGCTATACCTACATCACAACATCAAGATTTGTGATTTTGTTTTGGACAAACTCAAACATTTTATAAGAGCACTGTACTTAATTATCACAAAATTAAGCATTTTAGTACTGACAGGAACAAACTGCCAGGCTTTCCCTTCAGCACTATAGAAACATGTAAACACTACGCTAACAGTTCATATGAGCTTTATCACTATGCTTTCATCTGCCACCCTTTGGAAAACGGGAGGGAAGGAAGAGATGAGAATATAAAAGTGCACAGGATTCACTAACACCACACAATGTACTTTTACAGTTATCATGCACCAGCTAAAGCATGATAAGCCAATCTGATGATTTCTCATGTCCCGTGATTCAACAAACCTCAAGGCAGATTAAGCATCTGCTCTCAGGGTTTTTCCAGTTAAGTGTATCAACACTTCTGAGTCAGATGATATCTCCTTAGTAGCTTCTTCCAACCTACCAATTCACAGTCCACTGACTTCCTGAGCAACAGACCCCATGACTATTCAGACATAAACAATGAAACCACAAGAAGTTATGCAGCAGTTAACACAACTGAAAGAAATATCCCTATGACTTGGTTTCCAGCTTGCTGCAACTGACTTGTCCCATGCACTCGGCCTTAAAAAGCAGCTAATTAGCTTTGTGGCTTCTTTACTAAATAATGTCCTTCATGACATGTCACAGAAAATGCAATGTAAATTAAAAATAACTTTTGAAAACACTGAAAGTCAGAATTCTAAGTGCAGAAGAACAGTACTTATATTTTTCTATCTTAATATGGAGAAAATGTCACATCTTCCCTTCGTTGTTGACATTATCACCATTTTGAGGTTTCATTAGAGACTAAGTGAATTGAATGCATCTAAAATGTAAACTCTGTTATATGACTACAGCTTCCAAATGCCAAACATCCTCCAAGCTGGGATATTAAACACTAATTCACAATTGTGAAGACATTAAGTTTTAATTTTGCTGCAGATGCAGCGACCATACAATAAGGTCCTACTCAACCATATGTTACTGTTACATCTAAAATATTTGATTTAAATATTTGAAAATTCATTCAACAGCAAAATGTGCAATACTGTCAAATGCAAGTAAAGCTTACCGATTCTGAAATGATCTGCCAGCAACGTTGTCTCTGTATGAATCAAACATAACATGATACTGATCTCTACTCCACTCCAAAACAACCTATAAAGAAAAAGACCAAAACCACTTAATGTCACCACCTTCTAAAATTAGACACTTAAAATTTCTCTTTTTGAAATGTTTAATAAAAATCAATTTTGCTCAAGTTGATCTATGCTTAACACACAACTAATCAGACCTTAATCCAAACTAAGTTATTACACTGAGCCAACAATCAGACCTAGAACTTAAGAGCATACTTGATTTAAACTTAGCTTTTTCTCTGCAAATAAGGATTTAATGTTTTATGGACACATTTTTTAAGCTACTGTTCATTCATCTTCTAAGGTAGCATTCAAAACCATAACATAAAAGACTACCGCCCTCCCTTTTAAGAAGGGAGAGATATACTTCTATACTCTCATGCCCACTAAAGCAAATTAAAGCCTTCTAGAGGAAGTATGACAAGCACATGCATACACACAATTCTTGCCAAAGCTGCACATGGTCTCTTTGTAACCAAGATCACATCTGTACAAGTTCATTCCCCTTACATAAAGGACTTGATTTCCCAGGACAGCATAAAAGTCTCCTCCCTTTAACACTAGAGTCAGGAACCATCTTAAAAACACACTATCACGCTTTTTCAAAAGCAAGTAATTATGTTGTTCAGCCAAATACACTAGTTTAATACAGCACACAAGGAAAGATAACCACACAGGAACAATTACTACTACTGATACTTATGAATTGACACACACTTATCAGCTTCTAGAAGAAATACAGAAGCATTCAGGTGAGAACGTATTTTATTATATGAATAACATGGCTCTCTGGGAGAAAAACATTAACAATTCAAGCCTTTGCTTTTTACCTTTATGCAGCTATAACCAAAAAGATCCAGGTCAGGTCTTGTTAGAAACACACTGAGGAAAACAGTTAAGCTCTTCCCACCTGATACCTACCTTTCCCCTGTAACTGCTTCCTCTTGTCACATTCTGTATGTTGCAAAAATGCCTGGGGGCTACTTTGCTTCAACTTTACATACTGATATTATAAAACCACAAAGGAAACAACATCAAAGAGAGTGAGATACCCTCTATCAGGAGATACTGTATCAGACAGGTAGTAAGGATGGGTCTGGCATGTTCCAGTTACAAAACACTTTGCAAAGCTGTGCGACCTAAGGAAGGTTGGCCAAGAAGGGTTTGCAACCCAACTTTTCTAAAATTTAAAGCTCTATCTTACAACTCGGACACAGAACTTGCTAAGAACTGGCTACCCTATATGTTTTTGCAGAAATGTTCTTGAATCAAGTTTAATGAACTGTTATTTCATTATGCTCAAGAGTTTTTCTTTCTTGAAATCAAGCTCATTTTCAGCTTCAGGCTATGAGGATATCATTAGCAATCTCATTTTTTTTTTTGTCCCAACCATCTATTTTTATACCACCATTAATATTGTTATTAGCATGAATCTAAGCAAGCAGATCTAATTTTGCCTACTAGGACAAAAAAAAGCTGGTTGGGGGGGGGGGGGAAGCAGAACTGCAAATGCTGCTCAGACAGAAGGGTCTGACAAAGCATTACCTCATGCTACTTTTTATTGCTTGAGAGTTCCCCATAAATTGTTAAAAAATTACTGAGCTGATAATAACCAGAAAGAGTTCTTGGTTTCATTTTCAAAACAGTCTTACACAGTTATTACTTATATATTATTACTTTGCATTACTAGTTACTTATTAGTTGCTGACTTGCAGACTCTGTACTGGAGAAGTGTTTTCCCTTCCCACTATAGCTGCCAGAAGAGGTCTGTTAGTTCTCACAAGCCTGGCATTTCCTAGATGCTTAAACTACCACTGTTTACGAAAACAGACCACTTCAAATCATAAAAGTAAAAAGTGAACAGCATGCAGATATCTCTTACTAAGCTCATTTACCACCCCTACCCTATTAAAAAAAAAAAAAAAAAAACAAAAAGAAAAAAAAACATAAAGGTGGGGGTTGGGGGTTTTGTTGGTGTTTTTGTTTGGGCTTTTTGAAAAACAATGCTGGTCACTTTTATCGTAACATATAATTTTGAAGATTTACTCCTACATGAGTCTGCCAGCTCTTTGTTCTATGTCTAAATAGTATGTAAGCTTTCCAAATAGATCAAAAAAAAGGATGGAAGTAGCAAACTGAGACTTGGTAGGAATTCTGAGCAGTGATTTTGACTTATTCTCAACAAAACCAGCCATACTCTTGACAACTACTGAAGGGTTTTAAAAAACCTTCAAACTTCTAAGAAACCCTAAGGTTAGGTTTAATTTCCCACTCTGAAGAAAGTAATCAAAATTTTACATGACCAAGATGCTTACACCAACCCAAGTTGATAATCATGCAGTCATGTACAAACAGCTGCCTTAAAGTACTGCTGATAGCTTTCATGTGTTTCAGGGACTTGTGAACTCCACAGGACAGCAGGAACGAAGCACTTTATGCAAAGAAGATGCAGAGATACACAAAATAAAGCTCTGACTGTGTTACACTCAGGAGTTTCAATAACGCGCTTTACAGATCTTTATTTTTTTCTTTATCTGAAAGGGCCCATCAAAATAAAACAAGGGACTAAAAAAAGGAAGAGGGGGAGAAAATACCCTAACAATTTAGGAATCAGGAATTCCAGTCTGTTTACATTTAACACGACCATCCTTTTACACTAACAAAAATACTTTAATTCACTGAATACTCGCTATACTCTCTAACACTACACTGAAGTAAGACTAGTGTTATATCCCCTTCCAGATTCATTAGCTGATAATTTCCAAAATAGACAGGGTAATATGAAAAGAAGCTCTGAAACATACATAAAATCACATATAGAAAAAGTATAAGTTGCATTGCATCATTTACAGAATAGCAGACAAACAGTAATAGGCAGGAAGCAATGTAATACACACTGCTGAGCTGCAGGCAGCTTTGAGAGGTTACATTTAACTCCTTCAACTCCGGAAGGGAGGAAGATCCTGTCACTCCCAGTTTCCATTTGAAGGCTGCATCCAGCACAGGCTTTAAAAGAGTTAAATCAACAAAAAATCCACAGCACTAATAAATTACCTGGTAAGGGAAGGGGAAAAATTGCACAACACAAAACAACATCAGTTCCTGGTGAAGCACGCAGATTGTTACCCGGCTCCCCTCTGCCAGGGCCGGCCAGGGCTGCTGGAAGGCACCTATCCCCCCCGGGGTCACTTCACACGCCCGGCCGCCGGAAGACGGAGAGCCGCAGCGCACCGGGACGCGGCAGGGAACAAACCCCGTCCCCACGGCAGGCCTACGGTTGTTCCCTCCCGCAAAGCGACACACGGCGAGGTAGCTTCATGCTGCTTCTCTGCCACAAAACAGAGGGAGAAGGGAGCACCACTACCGTTTCCATGTCATAAATACATATCTCTGTATATATATATATCCAGCACGCACCCTCGCGCTCCCTGCCGAGCGGAGCCTCTGTCCCAGCCGACTCAGCTCGGCTGAGGCTGCCCGCAGGGAGGGAAAAAGGGAGGGGAAGCGGGACAGCCACGCCACCCCGGCGCGGTGCCGTACTGACCTCCCCGAACTGCAGGGCGGAGACGATCATCAGGACGAGGCCCCCGAGGCAGAGGCAGGGCCCATACCTGTGCGACAGGCAGGTATAGGTCTGGCGCTGCAGGAGCTTTAGCAGCATGGCCCGCCGGCGGCCGCCACTGCCGCCGCCGCCGCCTC